>CAODLS011103011.1:0-11873 GCA_948243855.1 Flueggea neowawraea | reverse complement strand
GTACAAGTAATACAAGCCTAAATAGGAAGAGAGAAACCCTAAAAAACACTCAAACTCATCCTAACACATTCAAGAATGAAGACACGGGCAATGGAGGGTAAAACATGGTCGAAACTGGTCCAAACACGGCTGAAATCACGTGTCCGTGTGAAACCGCCCGATACACGGTCTGGGACACGGCCGTGTATCAGGCCGTATTCCTGCACTGTCAACACACGGCCTGGGACACGGCGAAAACATATTCTCTTTCGGACAGTGAGTTCCACGGTTTACGTCACGCCCGTATAGCTCTCCGTGTCCGTCCAGTAACTCTTTTTTTCTTCACAAATCCGTACTTCTTTGGCTTGTATCACTTCCTATAAGGATTTGGCTTCAATCTTGATCAAGAAAATCACTTCAACATTAACAATCTAGTTATTCAGCTATGAAAAATCAATTCCAGTTATGCATCTGAAAAGGAAATTGACAAAAAACAAATATGGAGCATCGTATGTCTCGCATTAAATACGCCCTACCGTGAATCATGTTCTCGGATCTTTGGCGATAGAGTTAAGTTCAATTCAATGAGCTGCAAGCCCATTGGTACTCTCTTTTGAGTTCTTAAAGAACTTCTTGTCAGAGAAAACAGTGAGCCATCAAAACTTCTATTGTTTATTGATCACTTCGAATCTTATACATCATCATAGAAGAACCGAATAGGAGAGTCCTAACACAACTAAAATATATCTAATAGTAAATAATGTCTATCAAAACAAATTGCTAAGGGAAACTCAAAACTAAGGTTGTCGTCCACTACTATCTGCTGTCATCTACTGCAATTAGCTCTGCTGTTGTTGGTTGTCTTGGTTGTCGTCTGTGAATCTTGGCTTTAGCACCCCCTGCAAGTTGATGCAGGAGCAGAGAGAAGGCGAAGCTTGTCACGAATATGGTAAAAATGATCACTAGCCAAGGGTTTGGTGAAGATGTCTACGATCTGATCTTTACTCTTGACAAATTGAAGGGAGACGAGACACCTAGCTAGCTGATCACGGATAAAGTGATAGTCAACTTCAATATGCTTGGTCCGGGCATTGAACACTGGATTAGCAGTGAGATAAAGTGCGCCTAAGTTGTCACACCAGAGAGTGATAGATGACACAATGGGAGCACGAAGTTCAGAGAAAAGAGTGTGAAGCCACATAAGTTCTGTGGTGGCATTGGCGAGAGCTTTGTATTCACTTTCGATGGAAGAACGAGCAACCGTAGGCTATTTCTTTGCACACCAAGATATGAAATTCGAGCCAAAGTAGACAATATAACCATTAGTGGAGCGGTGGTCATCAAGACAACCCGCCCAGTCACTATCAGAGAAACATTGAAGCTGGAAGTCTTTAACGGAGGTGAAAAATAGCCCATCCGAGACTGCGTATTTGAGATATCGGAGCAGACGTTTCACGGCCTTCCAATGAGCCAAGGTGAGGCAATGCATAAACTGACATAACTTATTCACTGTGAAGCTGATGTCAGGCCTGGTGAGAGTGATGTACTGCAATGAGCCAACAACTTTTCGATATAGTTCTAGATCATTAAAGGGTACACCCTCCTTAGAGAGAGGTGCAGCAGCGAACATGGGTGCGTTGGAGAAGGATTACAAGCACTCATGTTGGTGTGGCAGAGAAGATCAGCGATGTATTTGTGCTGATGAAGAAGTCCGGTAGGAGTGTATACTACTTCAATGCCTAAGAAATAATGTGAAGCGCCTAAATCTTGAACTGGGAAGGAGCCACTCAACCGTGTGACGAACCAATTAATCAGTGAGAGTGAAGAGCCACAAACCAATATATCATCAATGTAAACAAGCAAGATCAAAGTGGTGTTGGCCGGTCCATAAAACAGAAACATAGAGTGGTCAGCTTGGAAGGATTTGAAACCGAGAAAAAGCAAAAATTGAACCAGGAGCTGAAACCACGCCCTGAGGGCTTGCTTCAAGCCATATAATGACTTTTTTAAACGACACATGGTTTGGCTTGGTGGGGCCTTAAAAACTAGTTGGTTGTTGCATGTAGATTGTTGTATCCAAGAAAACATGTAGAAACGCATTGGATATATCCAATTGTCGAATTGGCCAGCCGAGCATAGTGGCAAGAGTGAGGACTGTGCGAATGGTGGGGATTTTGACCACAAGACTAAAGGTTTCATGATAGTCAATCCTGATTTCTTGTGTATATCCTTTAGCAACAAGTCGTGCCTTGCAGCGAGACAGGCTGCCATCTGCGTTTCTTTTGATCCGAAAGACACATTTTTTACCAACAACATTGCCATTGGGAGGACGAGGAACTAACTCCCAAGTGTTGTTATGGAGAAGTGCGGACATTTCAGAGGCCATGGCGTCTTTCCACTCATTATATTTGGTGGCTTGTTTGTAGGTCTTTGGTTTTATTTGAGATGAGAATGAGGAAGATATAGAACATACGACTGAATTGGCAAACTTACCTAGTGATAAGGTGCTAGGACGCAACTGCATGGGATGGGTGCGAGAGTGGGTATGGTTAAGTAGGGAAGATGAGGACAAATTGTTGGATAAGATAGTGGCTAGAGGTATGCCTTGGGGTGCTTGAGTGGGAATAGGAGAGATAAGTGCACAGGATAGGATATGAGATTGAGGTAGAGAAGGAGTTGGAGTGGGAGAGGGATTCGATGAGATTGGTGATATGGGTGGATTGGTGGCGGTTAAATTTGTTGTCGTGACCCCAGTAGAGGAGAGATGATCAGAGAAGGTAAGACATGGAACCGTTGGAGGAGGTGACACAGATTGTGATTCTTTGAATAAGAACATTTTCTCATTGAATTTGTCATGTCTAAACAGCGATATGCACTATGATTGGGATTGTTGCCAAGATAGACACATGGAGCAGAGCGAAACGAGAACTTGTGACATTGATATGGGCGTAAGCAAGGAAAAATGGTGCACCCAAAGGACATAGGTGAGAGATATCTAGAGATCAGTTATAAAGACATTGGAGTGGAGATTTTTGACTTAACACTTGAGAAGGAAGGTTATTGATTAACAGCACTGAATTATCGAAGGCAAAAGTCCAATATTTGAAAGGTACATCTCCATGTGTAAGCAATGTTAGGCCATTATCAACATGTCAAATTTTATGCTCGATAGTCCCATTTTGTTTCATGAGTATATGGTCATGTAATTCTGTGAACAATACCCGAATTGAGGAAGTGTTTATGAAGGCGCTGAAATTCACTACCCCAATCGGAATGTAAAGCTTTAATTGAAGTACTAAATTGACGTTCAACAAGAGATTGGAATTGCAAGAAAATGAAGAATGTATCACTTTTATTTTTCAGAAAATATACCCATAAAATCATCCACTAAAAGAAACATATAACGATGTCCATGAACAGATAATACTAGAGACGGACCCCACAAATCACCATAAATAATGTCTAATAGGGCTGTACTCTTATGATCAATAGAAGGTAATGGGACACGAGACAATTTGCCTAGAGCACAAGACAAACATGGAGTAACAAAAAGACGATGAAAATGGTAAATTGGACTCTTTGAGAATTTTAGAAACAGTACTGTAATTTGGATGACCTAAGAGAACATGCCAATCCTCCAACGATAATTTCTCCACAGCAGCAGCTTCCTTGATCGGCTTAAGAGCATACACGCCATTCTCACTTGGGCCTTGCAACAGAATTTGATTGGTGGCTTGATCCTTAACAACAAAGTAGTTAGGCCAAAATTCAAAGAAACAAGAATTGTCAGTTGTAAACTTTTGAACAGAGAGTAAGTTTTTGACTATTCCAGGTACGTGAAGAACGTTTTTCAAGGTGAGTGGTTTGTGAGTGGAAGAGAGCGTGGCCTTACTAGTATGAACAATTTTCAGTCCCTTTCCATCACCGATATGAAGTTGACCATTGCCTTGATACTCCTGAGCAATGCTGAGATTTCCAAGATCAGATGTTATGTGAAAGTTGGCTGTAGTGTCAGGATACCAAGTTGGGGTTGGGCCTCGATATTGTGATGGAAATTGCTGTCCATATGGGTTACTGTGTGGCCGATAAGACTAGTTGGCCTGAGGACCGAACTAATTTCCACGACTTGATTGATAACGTCGTCTACAACGATCAGCAGTATGATTGAGGAGGCCACAAATTTGACACGCTACTTTCTGTCGAAAAGAGCCACCAACATGATTGGAGGAAGGGCGCCTAAAATTGGGTGATTGAACATAAGAGGCAGGCGTAGCAGACGTGCCGGCAGAGGCGGGTTTCTCAACCAGGTTAGTGACGGGAACATCTTGAGTCCCTTTGAGGAGAATCTCATGTGCGATCAGCTGCCCATAAAGCTCGTGAAAAGTTACAGGTTTAGGTCTCAGATTCAGAGCTGCGATGATGGGATGAAAATCACTTCTTATATTTCTGTAAACAATGGCATTAAACTCAGCAGGTGAAAGAGGTCGACCTGCAGACTTCAGCTCATCAGCCAAGACCTTAGCCTTCTGAAGATAAGTAGAGACAGACATGTCTTTTCTCTTCAGCTCTTGTGGCTCTATATTGATCTGAAGTTGTTGGTTTTGAGAACCAACCCAAACGTGAGCTAGTGCTTTCCAAGCATCATGAGATTAGTGAAGATCGATAACGTATGGAAACACTTCTTCCGTCAGGGATAAAAAAATTCACGAGAGCAATAATTGATCCTTCTTGTACCACACTTCATAGTCTGGATTTCGTACTGTAACCTGATTATTATTGAGAACCGTCTTTGGAGGAGGAGGTGTTCGGTCAATGTGAGAGTTCAAATCTTGATAGTTTAGAATGGGTGTAAACTGGGTTTTCCATGCCAAGTAGTTTTTGGAATTTAGTTTGATAGAAGACGAAGTGTGTGAAGTAGAGGAAGAAGGTGTGGCTGTTGTATGTGGTGGAGGGTTAGGGATTACTTGATTGGTGGTTGGGTTCATGGTGTTTTGGCTCTGATACCATGTCAGAGAAAATAGTGAGCCATCAAAACTTCTGTTGCTTATTGACCACTTCGAGTCTTATACATCATTAGAGAAGAGCCGAATAGGAGAGTAATAACACAATTGAAATATATCCAATAGTAGCTAATGTCAATTAAAACAAACTGCTAAGGGAAACTCAAAACTAAGGCTGTCGTCCACTACTCTCTGTTGTCGTCTGCTTGGTTCTGCTAGTTCTGCTGATGTTGGTTGTCTTGGTTTTCGTCCGTGAGTCTTGCTTCAACACTTATAATTATGAATTTGAATGAATTTTGTAATACGACTCGCAGTAAAATAAAGAGTGTTCTAACACGATAACAGATGAGCAAAATTCTCCTAAACATGTATTGACATGTTTATTTTTAAAGAAACAACAACCTAGAGAGGAATAAGTGGAAAAAAAAACAAAAACAAGAGTCTTTTTTCCCTCAAATCTTCCCATTTCTCCTTTGTTCTTAGTGATAAGCCAAATGATTGAAAAGAACCGAAATAAGCTGCAAAGCGCGTATCTCTGCTATTTTCAAAGGCTTAAATTTGCACTCGATCTACTTCTAGATCCACAAATGGTTTTAGGAAACAACGAAACACAATAATGCACCTTGCAGTAGTGAATCAATTTAAAGCAATGTGTGATGTTTTTGGAGGGTTCCTTCAAAAAATTCTGTGTGATAATTCTTGGTCTTGTAGTCTATTATAGAGGGCAACAAACAAAAATCGAGTAAATTTAGAGGGTTAATAGAAGAGTAGATTCATCCCATTAAAGGTGTCCATGATGATTGATGGGAGTGTAATAGATGGTGTGGCCCTCTATTACACTCCACATTTCGCTCTCTCCCCATCCCTATTGTGGGGAGAGAGTATAATGTTGCAGCCTAATATAAACAAGAGGAAATTACTTCACAACTTCATTTGGGCATTTGAATTTCAGAAATAAAAAACCAATCAAAACTATCACAAAACTACAACACACTCAATTTTAATTTCCATAATACATGAATTGGTTTTCACGCATCTCTCTCATCTCCCCTCATTGTTGCTGTTCTTTTTCTTCTCCTTCCTCCTCACTCTTCTCTCTTTTCTCTGTGCCTTCACCTCCTCTTCCAGCTTCTAATTAACTTACTTTTTGTCTCCTCCTTCACGTATTCTCTCTCATCTCTTACCTCCTCTCCTTCCGCTCCCCTCTGTGGCTTTTCTTTTTGCCTTTTCTCTTTTGTTTTTCCTTCTGCCTCCTCACCTTCTCTCCCTCTTCTTTGCCTCCATCCCCTTCTCCTATTTGGCTTCTAGCGACTCAAACAAAAGTGAGGTAGAATGTGCGACACAGACGAGAGTGAGAGAGAGAGAGAAGAGAGAGTCTGTGAGCGACGAAGTTAGGAGGGACATAGTTAGTGGTGGACCTTAGCTGGCCACTATGGATGGGAGAGAGAGGAAAAGATCTACAATATTTTTTTCATTTTTATATGTGCAAAACTGAGACTAAATTGTTCTCGTTTTGTACTCATTTTTGTATGTGAAATTTTGAGTGCATTTCTGTTCTCATTTGTATTCGGGTTTGTACTCATTTAGTACTTATTTGTATATAATTTGTTCTTATTTGCACTCATTTGTACTCATTTTCGTGTGTGAAAAACTTAGACCAAATTGTATTAATTTTGAATTTGAAATTCTAAGTACGTTTTAGTCTCGTTTTGTACTCATTTTTTGTATTTGGAATTCTGAATACAAGTTGGTCTCGTGTTATACTTATTTCTAGTACATAATTAATACGAGATCAAACTTTTAACGCGGCGGTTAAAAGATAGTCAAAATGTCAAATTTATGTATTTTTAAATTGCATTATAAATTTTGGTCTTTTTGTGTAGATTTTAAGTGTTCTTACCTTTCTAAATTTTTTTTGGGATACTTCTAAGCTTGTCCTTATGCCCATTTGCACTTAATTCAATGTAGCTGTCGTTAATCAACGGTTACATGCAAGCTTTTGATTTTTTTTTTTATTTTTTTAAATAAAATAATAATATTTTATTTTTGTTTAAATTCATATGAAATTAGCGGTTTAAAAACTATCCTGAACAAGTCATTAAATTTTCTTATTAATTTATTAATAAAATTTTAATGAAGAGTAAACTTTGTTATTAAATTCTTTGTATTAATTTATTAATAAATTAAATTATTAATTAATTTTAATAAATAAATTTTGGTAATTATATGGAATATGTATTTTGAATTATTACAAATTATATAGGCTATATATTATGGGTTCAACCTATTAAAATTTGAAGAGTTAAAACCATTGTAGGAAAAAGTAAAATAAATTAGAGTGTAAAAAGTTAGGTCTACTTTGCTGATGTGTGAGGCTCATTACACCATACATCGTTTATCTTCAATCTGCGCTTAACGTACGCAGAAACAATCCTATATTGTGCTATGGATCTAGCTGGTAATTATATTCGTCCGTTATCTTGTTCGCCCTCTAACTACCATTGACACCTCTCAATGCACCAATTCTGGCCATGCAACCAGTTTTATGTGTACATACTAATTTTGGAACTTTCGATTCTCTGTCAGTCCAGTGCCATCCTTTGTGATAAGCAAAACTAACAATTTTAGGCTCCCCCATCTTTCCCCCTAGATCTTGAAGATTTAACTACAGCAAAACCCTTAGATCGAGCATATCGTTGATACAAATCGTACAACTCGTCAATATTTGCAAATTCCATCTTGGCTTCAAGTTGAATTGCTTCTACCAATTCATCCAAGACTCATTGCGATGCCGTCACTAACTGCAAACGGTTTTCCCCACTATCCGTCTCAAGTCTAACAGAACTGATTGAACAATATTCACTAATAAGACCATTGTCTGTGTTATGTATTGTCATTGGTAAGAACCCTAGCCTTCTGCTAGTGGAGATAACAAATCTGTGGAGAAAAGAAACATAACCACGATGGTTGCTTGTTATTGAAAAAAAAAACCCACCTAATTATTTTTAGTCTAAAACCGTATTGGTATAGTAGGGTTAGTGTCCACAATTTTTGGAAAAATCACACTTTTATTAGAAAAATAAATACTGAATTTAACAAATATCATTTAAGTTTCCAATTTTGAAAAATGTCAAAGAAAAATAAACCGAACTTAACAAATGACATATTCTCAAAAAATCAAGATATTTTTACAAAAAATTATTTTTTCGTGAAAAAATGAATTTCAGTAAACAAAATATATGATTTTTCAGAAGGTCATCAAAGGTCCCCAAAGGTATTCAAAAGGGAGTTCGAAATTTATTTTATAAGAAATTTGATTTAATAAATTTTTGATGTAATAATTTCTTTTAAAGTTAAGCTAAATTTTATATATATAGAGATATATATATATATGTATTTGGTGTACACAATATTTACAAATTTTAATTTAATTTAATGACAATTAATTTGGTATACAGAAGTGTACAAATGTCTTTAAAGGTCTTCAAACTGGTGGAGTTCGTGACATGAATACACGTAGCGAAAATAAATATTTTATCAACAAATTCCACCAAGGATCCAAGCAATTCAATAAAACCGACTAAGGAATATGTGTTTACCTCACTAATTCAAAACGGAGATGAAAGGATGTTGTTAGATTTGAGTCACAGATGCTGCAGAATGAGATCACCCTTTACTGATATCCACACGAACGTACCGAATCTGGGTTGGTATGCTAGCACTATTCAGAGAACTCTCAAAGCCTTGCTATTATTCTTCTCTCTCAAAGCCTTGCTATTATTTTTCTTTATCTTTTAAGTGGTGTGGACGGCCAAAAATATTTGGGGGCATGTTTAGATGTCTATTTATAGACTCTAAGAAATCCTAATCCAAGTCTTACTAGAAAACCTAATCCTTGTCCCACAAGAACACTCTCACTCCTTGTCACACAAGGATTTGCCACCTAATACTTCTTCCTTGCCACACAAGCAATTCGGTCTATCCATATTGCATAAGGAAAATGCCAATTGCTTGTTGACCGAGTCAAAGACACTATTTCTTTAACGAACTTTAACTACAGTTAAAACTATTTTAAAACAAATTATGTCATCATTTCATTTAGCATACATTTTGAAACAATTATCCAATTAATTATATTTACAATGCTCACATAAAATAATAGAAATATATATCATAAAAAATATAATACAGTTCGTTCTAGTGTGTGACTCTATAGGTCCGCTCAATATTGGCAGTGGGCCCAAATTATTTTTTAAGTCCACAAGTCATAGGCGACCTCTAGCAAAACATTATGACCACCCAATTAAACGAATTTGATGACTCGACAAAACCTAATTTATAGTACGATATTTAGTCATTTTGTCACTCGATATCTTAATTAAGCATAAAGCATGGCTTACGTCATTTTTATATAGCTTAACCAAACATTTCTTGATACCCAAATAGACTGATCAAAACAAATGATATTGATAACTCCTATCAATTTCATTCGAGCACGACTCTTACTTGTCAAGTGGCCAAGAGATATTTCATTCAAGAGCGGGACAAATTAATTCACTGTCACTCACATTCCTCTATATGATTTACCATATGTCCAATTATAACTTGTACTACCATCCTGTTATAGATAATGCTGAACTATATCGAAACATAAAGCTCCTTATGTAGAAATCCATGGTGAATTCAAGTCAAATGACTCAAATATCACTACTGTGATAAGAAATACTGATGGCATATTCCATGTAGTATTTCTCATAGTGAGTCAATCCTATATCATGTTACCAACATGTATCTATGTTTTGAGTGGCATCTCATGCCCATAACCAGTAAAACATGATCACCTCTCAGAGTGCCTGGCATGCTTGTCGGCTTACACCTAAAGACTAAGATAAGTGTACCTATCGCCTATAGCTAGTGGACCCTTGAGTACCAAGTGTCGTATCCCACAGAGACTACGATTATCAACTACTTACTCTTCCTCTATTATGTAGCCGGCAAATTAATTGATTTTGAATAAATAAACTAAGCAAGAATAAGCGCAAACTCAAATTAAATGATAAATCAAGTGATGGGAAACGACACCTAGACGCTGAATCCCCCTAGACTGAGTTAAGTGACAACGGCTTGTTATTCAAACAATAATTTAGGCAATTGGACTGTGAAAATTCCTACGATATATTAACCTCTATCTCGAGTTAGCTAATGCCTAACGACTAGGTTGATTAACCAGAATCTCTTCCTAATTAAAACCCCCTATCGTTGCTTTATCAATGTATGAATTTTGCTATTAGGTTTGACCCTAATCCGGAGGATTTATGTCGACCTATCTCTAGGTTTGCATGCAACTCCTCTCAATTATGAACGTTCAATCGCACACATAATCTCTCGATTGCACATGCACGAAACAATATTAGAATCGATAGGCTAGCATCAATCAATGCAACAATAAACAATATAAATCATAATTAAGTCTCAATCCCATAAATCAATTGAACGAATAACAAAATCCCAACAATCACATAATCAATCTAGGTTCATCACATCTAAGTGCAACAAAGAAATCAGTTCATATGTCCAGAGAGATATACAACAAAACCAAAGAGAAATCTAGAGAGAGAAGGAAAACCCATCATGAATCCTTCAATTCTTTGTGAAGTCCCTTCGTTTTTTATGCCAATTGAGTTCTCCTTTTGTTTCCCATGTCCTTTAACCTTCAACTGGTGTGTTTTTATGTCTTCAAGTTCGCTCCCCCCAATTGAATCGCGAAACCCTCATAAATAGGTTGTAATCCATTACTTCTAGGTAGACACGAACAGGATCCACGGTCATGTCCCTCGGGTTCTGTCCGTGTCTTACGTTTTTTTTCGGCGGCTAACTACACGGACACAACCTTGTGTCCATGTCTTAACCCCATCTACCTGTGTCCACACGTCCAGCCCATGTCCAACAATTTAAGCACTCCAGGCTAGTACACAGACTCATCCACTGCCGTGCCCATGTCTGTGGGCAAGTCCACGGCCATGTACTTCAATTTCTTGTCCATGTCTTTCTTTTCCGTGTAGAACAAAGCACGTAGGCTACCCAGCTACACACCTCTGCTTGTCCACGGCTGTGTAGGGGTCTATGATGACTGTGTCTCACTCCTAAAGC
Organism: Flueggea neowawraea; assembly: GCA_948243855.1. Taxonomy (NCBI): domain Eukaryota; kingdom Viridiplantae; phylum Streptophyta; class Magnoliopsida; order Malpighiales; family Phyllanthaceae; genus Flueggea; species Flueggea neowawraea. The sequence goes on along the minus strand of CAODLS011103011.1, from coordinate 744 downwards.
CTCAAATGTCATCGTTCAAGCTCTACTTTAACTCGCTTTCATTCGATTCATCAAGACACCATCAATTAACCTGAAAAACACAATATAAAGCATAAAAGTACCAAAGCTCATGATAAATGGTCAATTCATATTCAAAACAATATAAACTTAACCACATAAATGTGCATAAATATGCATTTATCAAACTACCCCACACTTAAGCTTTTGTTTGTCTTCAAGCAAAGAAAGAATTAACACAAGGGGAAAACATCTCAATCAAATTCTCTCAACGGTGGCATGAAACTTCACATTAAATGCCAACAAAAAGAAACTGAGTAGTGGAGAATCTAAGAGATGCATACATCACTAGTTAATTCAAATCGGGATCCCAAACCCCATACGAGTTAGAGCTCAAAGCCAAAATAGTCGATTTGACTCGATCACCTATTCAAGTTATTCATTCAATTTAACCATAAAACATTAAAGCATAAGACAACTATGAGAAAATTTGATAATAAACACGTATTAGATGCACATTCTCAGCATTTTGGCTTGCATTGCTATAAACACAGTCAGTAAATATCGAGCCCGACCTTAATACTTTATTTGTGCACTTAATTCAGTTTCCACCACAAATGATAGTCTGTTTGACGCGAAGATCGCTCACTTGTGGTGAGTGTTCCCAGTTACTAAAACAACCATTCGTGGCAGTGCTTTGTATACTCATGTCTAAGACAGCGGAGTAGGGATCGAACCCCTCTACTT
>CAODLS011103004.1:0-11286 GCA_948243855.1 Flueggea neowawraea | reverse complement strand
CATGAAAATGATGAAATAAGAGGAAAGGAAGAACGATCTTACCTCATACAATCATCATCTAATAACCCCCAACATCCATCTCAACCGAATCACTCAGATCTGAAAGACCTAGGTCAAATCGGACCCAAATGAGATTCAGAGATTAAAAACATGAAGCGGACGAAAAGAAGAGATTAGATGCACAATATTACCTCTAGAGATGTTAAGGAACAAAGAAGAGACCATGGGAGAGAGTTTCAGAAGAGTTGAGAGTGATTTGGAATGAAAATGAGACGGAATGACGAAAAAGTCGGGTGAGGTGTGCTTATAAAGGTAGACGGATTGAAATGCAATGTGTCATTGAATTAAAAGGCTAACGTACGTTATATCTCATGACAACGTACGTTATGACTCCTCTACGTACGTTGCACCATGTACTGTGCACGTAGACGTGGTCTGTTTTCAATCCAGAAATGTCGTATTTCCAGAATTCATGATCAACGTACGTCTTACCCAACACAACGTACGTTATACCTGTTCTACGTGTGTTGATCCCTTTACAACGTATATAGTCGGCATGAACATCTCTTGGATCATTTCCAAATCATGATCTACGTGTGTGGCTCCTCCTACAACGCACATATATGACTTATACCGCCCCCAAATCAACCTGAATCACCCACTACGTACGTAGATGCTTCTCCTATGCACGTAGATGGCTTCTTGCAAGCTCTATGCGCACAAAATCATCTCTCAAGTGTTTTCTTAACTTCAAATCACAAATCCCATCACTACTGGAACTTAACCTAACCCAAACTTTCATGGATAACATTCTTAAAACATTCTCAACACCTCTAAATACCAAAACATCACCTCAATCCCTTGAGGTTCAAATTGGAATTGAACTAGAGTCATCCAAAATCAAATGACGTTCCACCAAAGACATCGTAGAAGTCGGTCGAAACGCTACAGAGAATTGTTCTGAACGAGAGGGATATTACACAAACGGTACTCCAACGATAATATTACCGTTAGAGTAAATCTAACCGTTGGATCAATCAGATCTAACGGTCGGATTTTGATTTTTTTAAAAAATAAAAATAAAAATGTCAGGCGCGGGAACCCCTTTGCTTTTCTTTTTTTCTAATTTTTTATTTTTTATAAATAATTGTTCCACTTTGTATTTCAATTTTATTTCATTTCTAATTTATTCCATCTACAATCAATCTTCAATTCTCTTTTTTCTATTACAAAAAAATCCCAATTCTAACAATTTTCAAGATTCCTATTCTAATAACTTGTCAACCTCCTAAAATCGGTGGTAATTTTAATTTTTATTGTAATTTATTAGTTTTAAATTATATTTTATTAATTTTATTTTATTCTTCTTATGTAATTTTAATTTTTAAATGTAATTTTATTTTTAAAGTTAATTTATAATTTTTAAATATAATTTATTTTTATGCTATTTTATTATTTGTGGTGATCGAACAAATGCAAAGACGTCAACATAACGAGTCATCCAACACACGAAAATTTTATGGTATTATTCGTAAAATATATAATTTCTCACTAATTAAAAATATTTAATTGTTTATGTGAAAAAAATGTATTTTATGTAGTATATATTGTAAAATAAAATTGAATGAAAAGTGCAATTTATTTTTATTTTTAATTTTTAAATTTTAATTTTATTTTTAATTTTAATTTTTAATTTTTAAATGTAATTTGTTTTTATGTTATTTTATTATTTGTGGTCATCTAACAAATGCGAAGACGTCAACGGAACGAGTTATCCAACACACGAAAATTTTATGGTATTGTTCATAAAATATATAATTTCTCCCTAATTAAAAATATTTAATTGTTTATGTGAAAAAAATGTATTTTATGTAGTATATATTCTAAAAGAAAATTAAATGAAGAGGAGAATGATAATGAGTCTGATAAGATAGTCCAATGATAGACTAACTATTGGAGTGAAATAATCTAATGAAAGAGAGGTGAATAGAAAAGTGATGTGACAATGATGTGTCAGTAGATTATACCTAAAATAAGTCCAATCATTGTTGATATAATTCTTATGTCACATCAACTTTCTATTAAACTTCTCTCTATACAATTACTCTTCTTTATACTCCATCATAGGACTCACAATTATTTCATTCCTCATTTAATTTATTTGTAATATACAATTCACAATAAATAAATTTATTTAACATACTAATTTTATTTTTTTATGTAAAATAAATTTTATTTTTGAATTTTTTTAAATTATTTTGGATAAATTATTTATGCTAAATTTGTGAAAATAATATTTTCTATAAATTAGTGTCGAGTAAGTAAATATTAAAAAAATTGTAAATTAAAAAATAACTATATTCAAAATTCAAAAACAAAGAAGAGACCATTGCCAAACAGTCCCTTAACACAAAAAATAAAAATAAAAAAGTTAAATAAAAGACAAAGCTTTGAAGTTATTCCATATGACAGGATGGGGAGAGGATGCTAGGGGGTCAATGAGCCCATCATTGAACCCTCCTAGTAGAAGCTCTATTATTAACCCTTTTAGTGGATGCCCTAAAATTGTAAATGACTAACTGATCACATGATACTTTTTAAGCAATGTACAAAATTTGAAGCTCATTCCCTTTTACTTATAAGAGCTTTCTTAAATGTGTAAGCATATAAAATATATGGTGTGAAGTTGTGTACTAAAAAATCTTAATATGTGCATGGGAAATTTCAAATCTCATGAGAGCTGTATTTATAAAATTTTCTATCGAAATAAGAGGATTTTCAGTAATAGATAGGTGCAACATTGAATTTAGTTTTGCATGACATTACAAGAACCACATTTGTAAACCACGAATTTAACATACTGAAGGAGTGTTGCTTTGAGAAGAGAAGGTGTGGGTTCAAAACCTATACCTGCATAAGTAAAATAAATTGAGATATTAGTAGCTGGTGTTTTTGAAGATAATGTTGCTGAGAAAAACCTATAACTATTTAAAACCTGTAGTTTTATCATAATTTGACTTTAAAAACTCTAACTATTTAAAACCTATAACTATTTAAAAAATTAGGCCATCTTAAAAAAAATTGCAATATCTTGGGGTGTTAAACTAGTTTCTTTTATAAATACTTCCAGCAATAAACAGGAAAAAACATATTTTCATTTTTTTTCCTTTTTTTTCTTAAACCACACTATTGTCAAAGAGCCAATAGAATCACTCATTTTTTGGTAATAATTTTTGGAGAAAGTTTTTTCACTAGAAAGAAATGCTAAGAGCACTCTTCTACAACACCTTTTTAGAACACTTTCTCTATTATTAGTCATCTTTTTTAATCATCTTTTATCATTTTCTCTTTTATCTTTTCTCACTTAATAAATAATTTATTTTCTCTCTCTTTTTCTTTCTTCTCTCTCCACCTTTTTTTAACCTTCATTATTCTTTTTTTTTTTTTTCTCAATTTGCTAAAATTAATAGAATATATTTAAAAGAGTGTTGCAGGAGAGTGTTCTTAACATTCTTCTTTCATTAGATTGTTGCTTTAACTTATTGAATTTAGAGGAATTAAGGGTTCGACATATATGTGGAAAAGTCAGTCAGGAACTATCAAAGGTGTAGAGGTAGTAAAAGGGCTTTTAAATTGATGCATTGATATAAATTAAGTATAGAAGTTTCAGAACTTTTTAATAAAGTTAACATTTTTAACATAAAATATTTAATAGTTTTGAACTTAATTGATTAAGATAAATTATAGTCCAACAACAATTACCAAACAAACTTAAAATATTTAATTGGCTGAAAATTTTATTTTAAGAGTACAAAATTATTGAGGATAGGATATTCATTTTACAAAAAATTTGACACCATTAACTCAGAGCAAACATGAAGGACTAATTGTTAGTATTGTAAATATGAGGGGTGAATGTTAAGGTTATGTTATACGTCAGGGATTAAAATGTTAATTATCCTTTTCAACTACGCGCCGGCCTGATAGACTGATGACTGAACCTCCATTGTTACTTGAACTTCACAAACTCAAAGACCCTACAGACGCACTAACCATGGCCACCCAAATCCACCCTCTTAACCACACCACTTTCCTTTCTCCTCTCAAACCCAAACACCTTAAACTCCCAACAACTTTCAAAACCCTTACCATCACCGCCTCCTCATCCACCTCACTCCCTGGCCGCAATCTACGCGCCGCCGTCATCGGAGGTGGCCCAGCAGGATCCTCAGTCGCAGAAGCTCTAGCTTCAGGTGGAATCGAAACCTACCTCTTCGAACGAGCCCCGTCCACTCCGAAACCATGCGGTGGGGCCATACCTCTGTGCATGCTGGAAGAATTCTCCATCCCGCTCCACCTCATCGACCGCCACGTCACCAAGATGAAGATCATCTCCCCCTCCAATCTCACTGTCGATTTCGGCTCCAAATCCCTCAAACCCCACGAGACTATCCCTATGCTACGCCGCGAAGTACTTGATAACTTCCTCCTCTCACGCGCCGTCTCCTCCGGGGCCCACTTAGTCACCGCCCTCGTCACCCATCTTCAAGTCCCGACGTCGCAAACTGAGCCTTACATTGTCCACCACACGATCAACAACAAAAAGCAAACCCTCGCCGTCGATTTGGTCATCGGAGCCGACGGCGCGAATAGCCGAGTGGCAAAGTCGATTAAAGCCGGGGATTACACTTGCGCAATAGCGTTTCAAGAGAGAATCAGACTACCGGAAGCTAAAATGGAGTACTACAAAGACCTGGCGGAGATGTACGTCGGAAACGACGTGTCGCCGGACTTCTACGCGTGGGTTTTTCCCAAATGCGACCACGTGGCAGTCGGCACCGGAACTGTCTCCGCCAAACAGCACATAAAAACCTACCAAGAGGGAATCAGAGCGCGTGTTAGACAAAAGATCAGCGGCGGGAAAGTTATAAAAGTGGAGGCCCATCCGATACCCGAGCACCCGAGGCCGGTGCGGGTGAGGGGTCGCGTGGCGCTAGTGGGGGACGCGGCGGGGTACGTGACGAAGTGTTCCGGGGAGGGAATATACTTCGCGGCGAAATCAGGGAGAATGTGCGGGGAGGCGGTGGTGAGGGCGTCAGAGGGAGGAATGAGGATGGTGGGGGAGGAGGAGCTGAAGAGAGAGTATCTGAGGGAGTGGGACCGGAGGTATGTGGGGACGTTTAAGGTGTTGGATGTGTTGCAGAGAGTGTTCTACGGGAGCGACGTGGCGAGGGAAGCGTTGGTGGAGATGTGTGGGGATGAGTATGTGCAGAGAATGACTTTTGAGAGTTATTTGTACAAGAGGTTGGCGAGAGGGGAGAGGTGGGAGGAATTGAAGATGGTGGTGAAATGTGTTGGGAGTTTTGTTAGGTGTGGGATTCTTGGGAGGGAAATGCAAAATTTGAAGTTGGTCTAGTTTTTTTATGGGAAAAGAGATTGGATTTTAACTAAAAATCTCTGTCATTTCGACTAGTTCAAGTGATTAGGTGTATTTGTTGTATCTCTAAGTATAGGATTTGACTCCTCTGGAAATAAGAACACCTGAGCTCCCCCTCTTGGTTGAAATTGGTGTCCTTTGGGAATTTGTATCATGGCTTGTCTGACTTGTTATGGTTGCTGTTTATGGTGTTCTGTAGTTTTGTTTATCTTTACTTTTTGATTCAGTGAAACTGTCTGCGATCTAGTGAAACATAGAATTGGAAATTTGTTTAAACATTGCATACAAGAACTGTGTTTTATGCAGGTTCTCCGGATCGGAAGCTGCGATTAGTTTTGCTTCAATTGGGGAACATTACAGAAGATAACCACAATACAATTTGTTCTGCAAATGAAGAAAGACAACTGCAGCAAATGGTGATGGAAGATTGATAGCGAAGAGTTGCAGATTCTTGCCGACTGATATTTGTACATGATAGTCATGTGGGCAAGACCAATAAGTTGGAATCGTTTGATTAGGATGCTAAAACATTTTGGATTCATGTATAACTTCCTTCATTTCGTTCTCGAGTACTGTAAGAGAGATATTGACAGTAGATGGACAAATCTGTTTGGTTAGACTTCAGTCTTTGAAAGCAGATTAGCTGAAAAACAAAGAACGGTAGACCGAAAAACGATTTCAAGCATCATCGGTGGTATGTGGTGAAGATTTCCGAGAAATCTGAGACCATGCGCTCACTTAAGATGTAACACAGAAGTGTAAACCAGTTCCTGGATCGAAACAGGACGACAAATGCCAGACAATCTATGGCCAGACCAGGCTGAATCAGCAAGCAAGGAGTGAACTGCTTTCGTGGGGTTGTAGAGATCCCACCAGACATGACTTGAAGATTGGCTGCAACCCATTTCTGGAGAAAGACATCCAATGCTTGCTCCGAGAGGACCAAGGCCGCAACATGCGTTTCTTGCATCATCGAATCCTGTTTCCCAGCAGACGAGCACATGAAATTAGAACATTTTTACAGCAGCGTAGTACTTTTTCTTTGTGCAAGAACTATTCAGTCCAGAAGTCACATTTCAGGCTAAATTACATTTTGGATTGTAAAACTTCGAATGAGCTTACTGCTTACCGTGTGGTTCAGGAACAACAACAAAGAACATAGCTCGCAAATACCTCAGTTGCTGAAATTAAACGACGATTTTTGCATACCATAGCGTGCTGCGTAGATGATCATCTCCATAATCCCTTGATACATGTCACAAAACACTATCTGAGCATCAGATAACTCTGTGTTAAGGTCATCGATGCATTCTTCCAACATGATGTTGTATTGCAGGACCAACTCATTGATAACTTCCACACACCCAGTTGCATCATGCAAGGAAGTTGAGTTATACCAGTCAGACACCATGCGAGGTGTGCACCCGAGGGGCAGTATTCCCATACAAACGATCTTCTTCACATTAGCGTCATAAAGGGTCCTGACAGCATGAATCACCTGGCTGACCAGTACATGCGCGAAAGTTTGGCTGCTGTAATCAATCACCACACCAGAAGCATTGCCAAGGAAGTTGATGTAGTCATCTTTGCCAAAAGAGAGGTAGAATATGGAGGACTCAACAAACTTTTGAGCGCTGCGCGGATCAAGCTGGAGGTTCGACAACTGCAGTGTCTCCAACACTTGCCGTAGCTGTTGGTTCAGTGACTGGTGACTCGGACTGCTGGGATTCATGATGGTTGCTTGTGCTGAACCATAGTTCAAGCCGCTTGTTATCGCCTCGATTGATCCGTTCTGATGGTAGAATGGTGGCAAGTTTGGCAAGCCCATTTTATCAGCTGCGGTAACCAAAATATCAGTCATTTAATTGCAAATAATTGTTTGAATACTTCCATTCATGCTAATCAAACTTCAAAATTCTATTTTCTGTCTACAGAGCTAACTCGACCAATCTCTAATCTTAACAAAATTTTGATAAAACATGTCATAATCACAGAAGTAGAAAATTGTCTTCTGTCTCCAATGAAAGTAATATTCATTTTGGATCTAATTAGCAAAATAATTTATCCAAGGAAACAGATATAGTGATTAACTCATGAACTTAATGTCCCAACAACTTACTGCTTTTCACAGTTTGTTTTGTCACTGACCTATTCTGTACCAATTTCTTTCCAAAATCCATGAGTTCAACTACTTCCAAACCAACTATTCCATTTCAATTCAAGTTATCTCTTTCTCATGATTCTTGAAGACAGAACAGAGTTAATTCTAATCATACTAGAAGTATCGTTTCCAAGAAAGACAAACTGAGGATTCATGTGGGTTACAATTTGGTTCTCTTTTTTCGTCAAAAAACATGACTTTCTTGATCAGTTTTTTATTTCAATTTTAGATGAATTCAAACACACAAATAAAAAATCATCTGAACGCCAAGTTTAACAAGAACGAAGAACAGAACTTGCGCACAGTTCCAAGAAATGAATCAAGAAATGTAAACGCATAGTCACAATCAAGAAAGCAACAAAGACATGAAAACCCTGCAAGAAAAGATCAGAGAGAGATCACACCAAGAAGATGAGGAAGAAGAGAAGAGTCACAGCCATCACAGGGAACCAACGAAAGATTCTGGTGAAGAAGAGGGTAGAAGAGAGTATTTTCGCCGCAATCAACAGATGAATCACCCATTATGAAAAATGCAGATACGAATGACCCATTTTGCACCAGTGAAGCTCTCAACTTTGGAACTCCATAGCCTTGCATTTCACTGCTTAGACCCATCAAGACAGCAATAAGAACGAAAAAAGTAGCAGCCTTTGTAGTTATTGTTACTGTTGTGAACTCCATTTTCTTGAAAAGATTGAAATTTGCGATTCTTGGAAACAAACAATAATGTCAGTTCTTGATTGCAGTCTCTATTATGTTTCTTGAAGGAAGATGGTTTTGTATTTGTAGATATAGCGGGAAGTGATGAAGTAGTTCGTTATATAGGCTTATTATGTGGATGGGTCGTGGGGATTAATGAGCTCAACTGTTCGATTTGGCCCGTGAAACCACTGGAATCCGGCGGCATTGAGCAGAGAAGTCGTTGTTTTCTTTAGATTTCCAGCAAACTGAAGGAATTTGGATGTGAGGTTGCCATCATTGGACTCCTCTCATCAAGGCATACAAACCTGGGTTGGTGGCCCATTTTCTGGCGAGATTTCAGTGACCGAAAGACGACACTCCGACGACTTTGCAACGAGATTCCCTTCCGACTCTAGTCGTGAATTTCAATAATTTGGGACTAATTTTCAGTGGATAAGATGAGATTTGAAGGAGTTTAAGTGATTTATAATTTATTATGAATTTATTATAGACTTTTATAGTGAGAATTTATTATGAGTGTTGATATTGACGATGATGATTGGATTGAGAATTGATATGGAGTTAATAAATTGTAAATTATATAAAGTTGTTGCGATTGTTGTTAATGAGAATAATCAAAAGGATAATGGAGACTTGGATGGGTGAAGGAAAAAGAATGGATTTCAAGAGGGAATTGGTAAATGAGAGTAGGTTGGTAGACTAAGGAGGAAAGTATATATTCAATTTGTTCATGTCTTAGTTCAATGTTATAAGTGTCATTGTCAGATTTAAACCCTCAACGTAAGCCAAATTCTTATATGTTTATTCTTTAATTCTCTTAATAGGAGGAAATTTAGTTTCACCACTAGACACCGGGGGAACTTCAGCTAGCTGAGTCTAAGGTTGTTTTTCATTTTGACCAGATGAGTGAACATATATGCAACTTAGCTATTTCAAAAGAATATCTATGTATGTTTTTTGTGAAAATTATGGATTTTATAAATGTTTATTTTTCTGGAAAAAGAGGGCAGTACAAGTTATTTTCAATTTTTTTCAGTATCAAATGACATGCATAATAATGATTTCCATGACATTCTTGCACGACATAAAAGCATTGAGATAATGAATATAGAATGAACTAAATGGTTGGTTTGTGATGATATACACCTGTAATGAGATATGATGAATTATTGAAATGTGAGACTATATTATTGATCATACTATTGCTTTATATTGTACTGGGATCTAGCTGAATGTGTCTTGTTGGAGTTCGGTGACTGCAATACTCATAGATATACTCTTTTTGATCAGGTTTATTATGATTTGAGTATTGAGATGAGTGGATCCAAGGATTCGAGACAGTTAGCCAATTAGTTTCAGTTTTTGACACTTAGGGTGCCATGTACTGTTTTAGCCTGTTAGGCTATCAGTAATTAGCTCTTTTAAACTAGGTACTCTTTTTGGATCTTAAGTTTGCTAGCCTAATCTTGATCTTGATTTGGATGTCAGCTATGTTTTATATTATTATTTTAGCATCCAAGTAGCTGTGAGAGCAGTTATAGTATATTATGGATGTATGATCAATGATATCAAAACTTGATATTGAGACTTTGTATATGCAGCACTTGAGCATATTTTATTTACATTGCATGATGTTTTCTTGAACCTAGAATTTAATGGTCAACTTGGATGGAATGTTGTATAGTAATTGTTATAATTAATAGTGATGAATGAGACTTTATATTGAGACTTTGCATAAGCTATACTAAATGAGATTGATGAATTAATAGAACATGATTATTAAATGTTAAATTGTTGATATAAATTTTTGGAATATGTATATGTTAGTATGATAACCTCTTTACTGCATTCCCCTTTGTTGTATATATGTCCACTCACGAGTTTTATACTCACCCCCTCCTCCCTCCACAGATTGATAGCAATTAGAAGTTGATTCATATTCGCTATAGATTTGTCTCTAAAGTTCTTAGAAGAGATTGGGCCAATGATAAGAGTTGAATGACTTTTTGGTTATTGTATTTTGGGACCTTATATATTTTGAAAAGATAAGTTAAACTGTCTAGAAAAGTTCGGATACATTGGTTATTTTGCTTGTATTTTGGATATATTGTCATGAGAATTTGTGCAAGGAATTATGATAAGATGAAATGTTTTATAGATGGTATTGTGACATGATATAGATATGTTTTCTATGAATTAAGCAGGTTATGATTGAATATTAGTTTGAGTTTAACTATATGGTAAGTAAGCGAAGTGAGTGTATTATCACCTTACCTGTCAGAGGTGGGTGTGACTGTTGGATCATGTGATCAACAATAAGTTTATTATGTGTTTTGATGATGAAGCAAAAGGTTTTGAAGAAGTGCAAAACACGTTGGAAAGCTTAAAATTGAGAAACAGAGTCCTTACGTACGTAAGAGTGGAGCAACGTATGTTAAGTTTTAATCAACGTACGTGAATCATGAAGAACTATGATCAACGTACGTAAGAATTTGTGCAACGTACGTAAGCTGTAAAAAGACCCAGCTAACGTACGTAAGACACATTGTAACGTACGTAAGCCATACACAGACAGTTGCAACGGGCAGAAACAGTCTCCAACGGCTAGTTTCTCAACACCAACGGTCATATTGATTCAAAAGGCTATAAATACATCAAGAGAAGACCAAGAACGTATGGAACAACATCAGAAATCATAGAGCCAAACTTCCTATCAATTTCCATCAAGAAAAACAGCAATTCAAGCTAGAGATCAAAGTTCAACCTTTAATCTCAAATATTCAACTCTAGCATAGAGCTTCATTGTTTTTTAAACCAATTGTATACACTTTGAGAGTGTGAGTTAGGTTTGTTGGAAGCCTATAGAAAACAACATTTTTAGAGGTTTGTTGTGAACCTAAGTATAAAACAACATTGTGAGGCCTTAGAGGTGTTGAGCCGGAATCAACCTCGTGTATTGGCCTTGTTGGATTGAGCCGCAATCAAT
>CAODLS011102772.1:0-24101 GCA_948243855.1 Flueggea neowawraea | reverse complement strand
TTTATTTTTTATGATACGAGACACCTATGCTGCGGGGTCGAAGTAGCGTTTGGTATACCAATGATATATGTATTATGAAATCCTAGCTACCAGAGATGTCGGTAGCCACGTGTTCTGATCCAGCACGTGAATTGTTATGATAGTGGCTGAGTCCACATCACCCATGTTATATGGTGTCATGAGCACACACATGTTATATGGTGCCACGAGCACACCCATGATTATAGTCCCTTATCAAAGTTATATGTTTTCACTATGAAACCATGTTTTAAGAATCAAAAAGATTATTAGGTACGTTTTCATGCTTGCTAGATGCTTTGCTTGTGAACGATTTCGAAATGACTTTCGAAAAGCTGTTACTTATAGCATGTATATGTATACGTTTATACCTGCATGTGGTATTTTAAATTGTTTTTAAAACTGTCGTTGTGATGCACATATGAGACGGTCTGGAGTGTTTCCCTCACTGGGCCCTGACCCCCTTTCTTTATATGTTTACTGTTGGTTTTATTTTGCAGATTCACTATTTTTTGCTACGGCAACTTTTCTGTGTCATTTGGTTAGTGACGCCCTTTTGATCATGCTCTTATGTTTATGATGTTAGAGCTCTACACTGAAAATATTGTCGGGTTACTGGATTGTCTTTATACTTTGATGTATTTTGATTTATTACGATATTTATATATATGTTTTGAATATTTTATCTATGATATATTTTTATTTTATCGTATATTTTAAATAATAAATATTTTGATTAAATAAATGTTTTAATCAATTGGATTTGGGTATTAAGTTATGATCCATGAAGCTTGTGCGAGATGGACCAGGCTCTTATAGAACGTTCGCCTCGTACGTCGGTCACAGGCTTGCTACGGGTCGTGACACAAACGATAGTAAGTCTTATAAACATTGAATCTTAAATGATTTTTTAAAGAAAATTTTTAGATTTATTCATTATTGGTCTCATAAAAAGATAGATCAATCCTCATAATAATTATAAAATATTTGAATATTCTTAAAATTTGAACATAAAACCTTTTGATCTTAGATATAAATATTTATCAATTGAGCTATCTAACTTCGACATTGAATCTTCAATGACGATTAAGCATTCTCATAATTTGACTTTTGCAATCACTATAATTTTGATCAAACGGGTCGTCCGATCAAATAAATCGGTCAATATGAATGATCTTAATCTTCAGAATATTAAAATTAATATATCAAATTATAATGTTTCAAATGAAAATTATTCAAACCCGCATATATAGGTCTTTAAAATTAGTCAATGAAGTAGTTCAAATATCAATGAGGTTTTGAGAATCTTGAGATTTCAGAAAATAAAGCTACAAGTTTAAAATTCTTTTAGATTAATTTCCATAATTTTCAAATAAATGAAAATTGATTAGATAAATAAATATGAGTTTTTTTGGCTTTAATTTTGATGTTTGTTTGGAATAAATTGTAAATGTATATAAACTATATGTTTTTTTTTAAAGTATATTCTTTTTTATTATTTAATTTATTTCAACTCATTTTTTAAAAAAACTATTTATTTCTATCCAATTTATCTTAAATAAATACTCTTTTTTAATTAAAGCACCTTTTTAAAAATTGAAAATTAAATATCTATGAAACATCTCAATCTTTGAAGAAGGTAAAAAACAATAAAATTATTTTAAATTTTAATATATTCCCATCTTATTAAAAGAAATAAATAAATATCCATAAACCATGACTGGTAAAACAAGTGTGGACCCATCATAAGAAGGTAGGCCCACATCCACCACAAATGAAAAACACTAACCGTTGTTTCCAAGTTGTATCTTGTGGGGTCACGCACCTTTCATCTCGCGCAAAAACAAAAAGCGGGTCCCACAGAGTCGGTGCATCGGTTGAGTCGTCCATTATTATATGCAACTGATTCTCTGAACCAGATATTAATAAATAGATAAACACCCCATTCCAACCCTTCTACGTGGCGGTTACCCAGTTGAGCAACGTCTCAACACTGTAAATGAATCTAACCACCATACTCCTAGACCCATATTCGACGAAAAACACGTAGCGAAATCGAATACTTGGTATGAACTACGGAATCTTATGAACCATTGAGTTTTTAAACTCAAGTTAAGTTTGCATCATCGTGGACAGTAAGCAATTTATCAGAGCATCATCGACAATCTCTTTAAAATAAAGGATTAAAATATATTATTTTATTTTTATTTATATATTAATTTTTTAAATTAATATATTAAAAATAAAAAATATTAAAAAATATTTTATTAATAAAATAGATAAATAGTATTAAAGAGTGAATATTAATTTTTTAAATTTGAAAAAAAATTATATATTTATTAAAATTATTAGTTATTGTATTAATAAAATATTAAAAAAATAAGTTAAATTGTAAAAAATAGATTTAAATTTGAAATTTGAAATGAATAATAAATAAAATATTATATTTTAAAAAAAATTTAAAAATTTGTTGAGGATGATCTAATAGTTTTGCATGCTAGTATTTACCATGCTACAAATTTACAGTTTATTTCTACTAAATTTATCTATAATTTTATAGTTTACTACAACAAGATACCATCCAAATAGTCGCTAATTTGTTTTCTAGTAGAATTAGTGTAATTGTTTTTAAAAGAGAAAATCTAAGAAAATTTTTATCTAAATTTAATATATATTCTCATGTATATATATATATATATATCAAATTAATTAATATTTATTAAATGTATTAATAAATTAATTAAATAATTCATTAAAAATTTATTAATATATATATCAAATATTAATCGGCTTAGTCCATATTAAGAATTTTCAAAAACTTATTTACTCCAACAGTCCAATTATATATATCAAACGAGAGACTTCATCATGTCCATAATTCACACACACACACACACACACACACACACACAATCTCGATAAGTACAGTGGCCATCATCGTCTTTGCAGCTTACTCTTCAACAAACAAAAGAGCCTCTCCCTTGGATATTTTTGGGCACCCACTAGTCTCTAAAGTGTCTTGTAATTATTTATTTGGGTCCATCACACCATCAAGTCACAGCTAGTGTCATCCGACTTTTTTGCGGTGGTATCAATTACAGTGTCAGTCTCAAGTATCAGAAGAAAAATAAAATGGGTGCTCTTGATCATTTCTCTAATCTTTTTGATTGCTCTACTGGAAGTAAAAAGCTCAAGAAACGAAAGCAGTTGCAGGTATGTTATAGTCTTGTTTCCTCAACTAAATTTTGATTAGATTATGTTTTTCCGATTATTTACAGTTGGTTTGTACTTCAAGTGATTACTTAGATCTTCTCTGTTCACTTCTCTGCTTCTGTCTATGTTTTCCAGCATGGGTTTCTGGAATTGATTATGTGAATCGATTGGGTTTTAATTAGTTGAACAGAACTGATGATTTTATTTTCGAGATCTAATCCATCTAATGTTAAATGTTTCTTGATCCTTCTTCTTGCGGATCTGACGAGTGTCTTTAGTACTTCAGATTGTCCTAGTGAGATTTTTTTGATACTTTAAATTTACTTTAACTTTTGTTTATCAAAAAGTAAAATCACTAATTTTTGCGAAATTAAATAATTCAGTTGGTAAATATTTATATAGATCGGATTTATGGGAATAAGAAAATAAATTCTCTGGGGCAATCGAACTCTCCACATGTTATACTAATTTCACTATAATGAGATTGTAGTCATTAGAATTCACTAATTCCCTATTTTTTTTTCCTTGCTTTGAGTGAAATTTTCGATTTATTAGCACTGAGACGGGTTCAATACAACTATATTACAGTCTATTGAAAATTAAAAGTATATATATAAGATTTTGAATTGATTAGACATTCCTAAAGTTATCTTATTATGCTTCCCAAATTACTTGTCTCGTAATTGAATGAATATTAATCAAATTTAAGAAAGTTAATGATTTTTGTAGAGAATTTCTAATTTGATCATTATTGATTGCATTGTGGGAATTATCAGACGGTAGAGATCAAAGTAAAAATAGACTGCGAAGGATGCGAGCGCAAAGTGAAGAAATCAGTGGAAGGAATGAAAGGAGTGAAGCAAGTTGACGTGGAACGCAAAGCAAACAAGCTCACAGTCGTCGGATACGTGGACCCCGCAAAGGTGGTGGCCCGCGTGGCGCATCGGACGGGTAAGAAAGCGGAGCTATGGCCGTACGTACCATACGACGTCGTTGAACACCCTTACGCCCCAGGGGTTTATGACAAGAAGGCTCCAGCTGGCTACGTTCGAAGGGCTGAGGATCCGAGCGTGTCGCACCTCGCACGTGCCAGCTCCACCGAGGTTCGTTATACCACTGCTTTTAGCGACGAAAACCCTCAAGCTTGTGCCATTATGTGATTAAGTGTCTCCTTGGTTCCATGTCAATGTTACTTGATTTGTGGTATTATGCGATTAATTAATCATAACTAAGGGGCTTTTTTTGCTTAATTAGGGATAATATAGGTTTGGTTTATTCTAGTATTAATTTAAGTTGTGGTGTAAGCTAGTTTTGTTGGGTTTTTCTTTGGAGCTAAGTTTTTGTTCGTCATTGGTTGTATATTAGTTGGTTTTGTAATGTGAATTTATTGGTGCAATTTGAATATTTTTCTTTGTAATTTTGATCTCCATAGTTAATACCTATTGCAAAAACAAAGTGCTAGACCGCTAGTAACACATTACAAATAATGTATGTCTAAATCATATCAAACCCTACTCCTATCACTTAATCGAATACTGCAAATAGCAATCGTATTAATTTCTTGAACATCTTTAGAGTTGAAGCAACAATTGCTGAATTGCAAATTCGAGCTCTGGTAACATTTTTGTAATGAAAGAGAACAAATTAATCGGATAAATACAAATTGTGAGAGCAAACAAAAAGGAGAATAATTGATAACCCGTGCTATATGTGTATATTCAACCTTAGGAACTAAAGCTTGCAAGGGGTTGGTCATAACCTTGCTTTTTCAAAGATATACGACCAACTTTTGGGACCAAATTATTCCATAGGCAATATGGTATATGAAGTACGATACGAAGAATAAGCAAAGTGAGCACTTATATGCAACTTTTTAGGTGACAAAGGGGTAAAGAAGGCCAAAAAAGAAAAATGGATGAGAGAAAATGATAGTAGAATATTTTGTTCTAAGGTCTTATAAGAATGTGTTTTACATATGATTAGGAGATTGAAAATCTGTGTGAAGGTATATATGTTAGGTAGTAGTAGGAATCATGAATGTCCTTTTCTTACTTTCATAAAAAGCATGTTGGCTGGCTTGCTTTAGTCTTTCTCTATGTTATTGAATGTTGAATAATGCCAACAACAACAACAACAACAAAGTATGGTCCATAATTTTATGAGTGCATTCATGGTGCCCATTCTCTATTTCTTATTCATTTTTCTTTTATTAAGTTGAAAAACTACTTCGATATTAAGGTAGGAATTTTATAAGTGATAAAGTATTTCTTTTACAGTATTGTAAAATTTCTCTATATTAAAAACTCAAAGAAAACTTATTTATTAAAAAAGGACGAGTAGTGTTAATTCATCAAGTTTATTTTATGAGAAATGTTAAGAATCATCCTCTTTATATCACTTATCTTTAACACTCTCGCCGTGATTAGTTCATTTTATTTTATATTTTTTATTGGCTTCAAGAAGAAGTACATACAAAGAGAGAAGTGCTCAAGGAGAAGGATAAAATAAAGGGAAAAGCTCAGAAATATTCCAAAAAAAATTAAATTTTAGAAAGACAACAACATTCAAAATGTACATTAAAATACTAAAATTTATAATGCAATTTCAAAATTACAAAATTTGACCTTTTGACTGCCTTTTGACTACATGTCAGAAGTTTGACAGCGTGTTGATCACGTACTAGAAAATGAGTAAAACAAAAGACCAACTTGTACTCAGAATTCCAAATACAAAAAAATGAGTACAAAATGAGAACAAAATGTACTCATATACCATATTCAAATAAGTACAGAATGAGCACGAGTTGTTCTCAGTTTTGCACATGCGAAAATGAATACAAAAATGAGACCAAACTAAATACAAACGAGTACAAATAAAGAACAACTCGGTTACCAATGAAAAATGAGAACAAACCTATGTAATTACCAAATATTTCAGTGGCTAAGATATAATTTGGAAAAAATAACAAGGAGATCGGGGTTGCAGCTAGGGTCTTGAAGCCCTAGCTGCCACTGCCATCCCTCTCTCTCAATCTCACGCACTTCTTCGTTCTCTCGATCTCTCTCGTTCGTCGCAGTCAAAACACTCTTCCTCCTTCGTGCTCTCCCGTTCGTCTTGATCACTCTCTCACGCATCATTGTCGTTATCGATCAGAATAGCTTCCCACCATAATCTCCCTCTTCAAAGAAGCAGAAGAAGAAGAAGATATAATGAAAAACAAGTGCAGAAAAAAGAATAAAAGAAGAGAAGAGGTGGACAAGATGGGTGAATGGGGAAGAGAAGCTAATAGGAGACATAGAGAGAAGAGAGAAGAGTGAGGAGAAAGGAGAGGAAAGAACAAAATTGTGAGAGAGCAATGAGGGGAGAGGAGAGAGAAAGCACGTGGAAAACACTTTATGCATTCTGAAAATTTAAATTGAGCGTGTTGTATTTTAGTAATTGTTTAGATTGGTTTTTTGTTTCTGAAATTTAAATACCCAAAGTAAAGATGTTGGGTAATTTCCTCTAAAATAAAGTGTTGCTCTTATTTTATTGTTAGGTTAACACATTGTTGACTATCAATTTTCTTTTCAACAAGTACTTTTTGTTGCCCAAAATGGCAATTCAAGATGGGGTAAATTGAATTTTTAACTTTTAAAACTTGTTTAAAAATATTTTTTTAATTATAAAAATATTCAAGATAAACAAAAACAAAGTAAGAATAATTTATTCAATTCACACAAATAATAAATATAAAGAGAGAAGGGATAGAAAAATCAAATCCAATGTTTATCGTGGTTCGACTCTCTTAGCCTACGTCAACTCCTCAAGCTTCCCCTTGAGATTTTGAATCCATTATGTCTCTTGCTTCACTAGGTGCAAGATTAAACCTCTACAAACTATTGCTTCTAAAGGCGCAAAATTAAACCTCTACAAACTCTTGCTTCAATGGTTGCAAGATTAAACCTCTACTAATACAACACTTGTTTTCCTATTCCTCTCTCAAATACAAAGATATTTTCAATAAGAAAGAACGAAATTAATAATAAACACTCTCAAGCAATAATGAATTTGCAAGTGTAAAAACCTTCTTGAGAAAATGATTTGCAAGTTTGAACAAGAGAAAGCTTGATGTTGTTGTAAAATGTTTGTAAGTGATAACAACATTTTCTCTGATGTCTCTTGAGGCTATTTATAGATTTTTAAGTCGATATAGCGGTTGGAGAATTGAATATAACCGTTGTGAGATAGAATAACCTTTCATTTAATGTTTTGACACAGCCTATAACTCGAGTTAGAGATTTGGCTTATTTGAGTTAGACATTGAAGAAAACAACCCCTGGAATATGTAACTCGATTAAGAATTATGGTTTACTCGAGTTAGCCCTTTTTTCGACCGTTGAAAACTCGACATTTGAAAATTGATTGTGTGTCTTTTTTGCGTCTAAGTGTTTACTCGAGTTATACAATTGGTTTACTCGTGTTAGAGCTTCATCTTCAAATTGCTCGAGTAATGCATGATGTTGCTGGAATTGAATTTTCATCTCTGATGTTCCTGGATATTTAACTCGAGTTAGAGCTTTAGATAACTCGAGTTATATGGCACCTAGACAACTCGAGTTACGTTCTTCTGTAACTCGAGTTAGCCATTTGATCTGTGGCCTCTATTCATCCTTATTACTCGAGTTAAGGCATTTGTTACTCGAGTTATCTTGCAACGCCAGTGATAAAATAATTGAGAATCAAACCCTATTTTATTCACCATCAAAACACAAATGGATATAAATAATAACCACCTTTGGTTCAACACTTTTTTCGTGGATTCTAATCCCTAATAATTTGACAAATAATCTACTTCAAGCAATATGCTAATTATTGAGTCAATCACCTATTGGTGGATGATTAAGAAATTAAGATACAATAAATTGAAGAATGTTTAAGCAAAATGAGAGCTTCATTAACATTGAGAAACACAATACTCGAAATTCAAGAATATGATTAAGTTTTGAGCTCTTGTTTCTATTTGTTCAAGAATCCAATGCTCCTTTTGGTTGGAGGTAGGTCTTCAAATCTCAAGGTTAACTTGGAAAGACCAAAACCAAACCCGTCACCGGTTACGCAAGAAAACAATGGTTTATCCGATTAGTCCAGTTGAAAATATAATCAGAATGAATTAACCAAAAACCTTTGAAGGAAAATCACACTTTTAATTGAAAAATAAATTCTGAATTTGAAAAATAGACCCAACCCAAACTCAATCCCTCAAATAAAAATATGCATGAAACTTATTTTAAAAATACTGGATTTATAAATAGTCCAAGAAATTGAGATATTTTCACGAAAAATTAATTTGTTTTTGAAAAAAATGATTGCCAGGAAAAAAATATGACTTTTTCAAAATATTTTCAAAGGTCTCCATAGGTTTTTGAAGGTCTTCAAAGGCCTTCAAAACATTTTCGAAGACCTTCAAAAGGACTCCAAATGTCAGAATTTTTTTATAACAAATTTGATTTAATAAATTTTTGGTATTTTTTTAAATTAAGTTGAATTATTTGTATATAAATTTGGTGTACACGATATTCACAAAAATTTATTTATTTAATGGTAATTAATTTGGTGTACAAAAGTGTATACAAAGGTCTACAATTGTCACGACCTGTTTTTGGATCATGGCCGGCGTACGAGGCGAACCGTCTACGGAAGCCCGACCCATCTCACACAAGCCTCAGAGTACAGAACAAATACTCAAATACTGTTTATTAGTCTAATTAAATCGTTTAACAAAATAAGTTTTAAAATAATATATCCTCGAATAGTAATAACATAAAATCATGATATCAAATCATTAAATAAATAATTATAATTAAACAATTTAACCATTTTATTTTCAAATATAGGACCATAACCCACTACTTGGTGTGGAGCATATAACAGAACTGAAAGTCGGGCCCAAACAACAGAGCACTCACTGCTGACAAAACACCTCACTGAGTGCAGAAGGTCAACGACCGCAACAAGAGCACCTGAAAGATGAAGTAAAAAGGAACAAGGAAAGAGAAGGGGATAAGAACACAGTAGGAGATAACACTCTATAACGGCTTCAGGGCTCACAAAAATCGTTTTGAAAACAGTTTCAAAATACATCGCATGCAGATATAAATGTACATACGTATACACATTATATAATGAATAATAGTATTTCTAAAAACCATTTTGAAATCATTCGCAAACAAGGCAACTAACAAACAAATGTACATATTAGCTAAATAATTATCTCGGATAATTTATTTAGTTTTCAGAGTATGAAATAGCCAAAAATATTTCCTTTCAAAATATTTTCCAAAACTCATCTTTATTTTCCCCAAGAATTTACAGAGCATAACATTTTTCTCAAATTTTTTTCAGAGAGAAATTCTAAAATATTTTTAGACTGAAATTTTATAATTATTTTCAGAGAGAAATTACCCAAAATATTTTCAGAGAAAAATATAAAGGTTTAACGGGACCGATATCGGACATATAGAATCAACCATACTCGGTAATAGCCACTTAGCCACTAAAGCACTGAGTATGAGCCACTTAGGCAATTAATACAAGATCGGTGTATCAAAACTATGTTACCCCATAGCTGGGTGTCCCAAATAAAAACATTTTACGGAAAACATTTAGAAATATTTATTTAAAATGTTCAAATAGCTAGCATACAGAATAGACAAATTATTCACCAAAATATATCAAACGTTTAGACAAAATATTTATTAAAAAATACATTTGATTTTCATAAACAAGTTTCGTAGTACAGAAACCTCATTTATTTCAGAGCAAAACAATTTTCCAGAAAATATTTTGAAATCTAGAAGAACATTTTCTACATATTATACTTTGAAATCATACAGAATGTTTATTTCCGAAAATAAAATAAATATTAAATCATAATATTTATTTTCAGAAACCATCGAAATTCCCTAAAAACTTTATGTTTCACAACAGAGGTTTTCACACAGATCAAATTTTTAGGATTTTCTATCTTTTAATTATTCTAGATTACATGCAAAGGGCCAGACACATAAAAACAATATAATTTTTGAAGACACAGTCTATGTGTCTGAAGTTGTCATCCACTCACTTGGACACCAAGTTAATAATCTAGTTGCGGTCCATTGGTAAAGGACTGGTCGCCTAGAAGATCGAGCAGAGCTGACAAAATAGATTTATTGCAATAGAGTTAGATACCGTACTGTGTCATTATTGAATATGTAAGCAATACAATGCACGACCTAACCCATGCCATTATCAGAAATTCTATTTCCATCGAAGTTCTAACGCTCATACGGCGGAAAAATATTATCAAAAACACCAAGAATTCATACCGATCAATACCCTATGTTTTCAGCCACACAAATCAACTCTAATCAACCTCAGAAACTCAAATCTATAATTGGTTTCTTAAAATAACCCTAATTCATCATAGTTTGGCTCAAACCCGAACCAATTCCTAACCCATTCAAAATAATCTTGAATCCTTTGATTCCGAACTTAATCTAGGTTCTTCTAACCTCCAACAATCCTAATATAGCAATATCTACCAATCATTCCAACAGATTGAACTCAGACTCACCAAATCGTGACCACTAGACCCATTTACGAACGACCTCAAATCATTACAAATCGAGATAGATCTAAGTGTTTCTAACTTCGATCCATCAGGATCTAACACCCTATAACTTCATTTCTTTACAAAATCACTCAAATCCGAAAACCTAGGTCAAACCAGACCCAAACGAGATTCGGAAATTAAGAACATGAAATGAGCGAAAAAGAAGAGATTAAGACGATAATCTTACCTCCTGATATGATCAAAAATGTTGGGGAGACAGAGACAAAGTCAGAGAAATGATCTGAGTGTGAGAGAGTGTGAAAATGATAAGTGACGGAAGAAGGTCGGGTGAGGGGGCATTTATAGACCCATCTCGTCAAAATGTAGCATTTCACTCATTTTCAGCATTTCTGGGCACATCAACGTGCATTGTACATCATCTATATGCATAAAAGACGTTCAACATGCATAGATCCTCACACAATACACGTAGACGACACTCAGAAACTCTCGGCTCAAACCTAGGTCAACTTCTACGTGCATAGACTCCCTTTAATGAACACAAATGACTTGAAAACCCACATATCATTCCCAGATCTGAGATCAAATTCCATAATCAATGAAAAGGTCAAAACTAATATCGGAGAACAATATGGTGATCAAATTCCTTATTCTAATTTCACTTACGGAAAACTCATCAGCTTCACTCAAAAAGAAGGATTAAAAGCTTGTCGTGATTTAGAATTCCATAAAAAAAAACTCCAGAAAGAGACGTCCAAAACAAGAACCCAGTTAGGGGCATTTTGCAGTATGTTTGACATGTCAAAAGACTATTGAAAAAATTGTACCAAACCACCCTCAAAGAACAATAAATCTCAAAAAAAGACCATACACCATCTCTAAAATCTCATTATCAAAAAGCAAAATACTATAAAAAAACCCAAGTGTCAGTTTCCTAAATCTTCAAAGCTCAAGCCCAAAACCAATTTAAAGAAATATCTTAAAGATATTACTTGTTGCAAATGTGGAAGAAATGGTCATATTTCCAAGTATTGTCGTCTAAATAAACAAATCAAAGAACTCCATCTAGATGGAGCAGTCGTACAAAAACTAGAAGCCATTCTCATTGATTCCTCAAAGTCAGAACCTTTAATGTCTTCAGATTCTCAAGAAGGTCTCCAAATTGATGAATTGATTGCAACTTCATCATCATCTTCTTCCAATGATGAATCCCCTACAAATCAGCTTAATGTACTTTCCAAAGATAAAAAATTTACTCTTGATATAATCCAACAAATTGAAGACCCTGTCAAACAAAAGGAATATCTACAAAAACTCTGTCAATCTCTCTAGGAAGACTCTTCACCCCAAAAAATCATCTCCCAGTCTTCCATTCCAAAACCCTAGTTCGTATAACCTTACAACCATTCTCATAAAACATGAAAAATCCAAAGCTATGACCGTTACCGTGCAGGACTTACAAAAAGAAATCAAATCTGTTAAATTAGAACTCAAACAGCTTAAAGAAAAACAAGAAAAGCATAATGACAGTATCCAGCTTCTTCTTTCTAAACCTCTAGAAGTTGAATCGGAAGATGACTCTATTGATCAAGACCATCAAACTAATTTGCAATCTCCACCTGTTCCAGAAGATATCTTATATCTTTTAAAATAAATTACTTCTAGGAAATATGTTATTAAAATTAAACTTGCATTTTCAAATGATTTTGATATATATATATATATTATAGTAACCGTTATTGACAATACCAGAGTTGTACTATTGATACTTTATTTTTTGGGCCAATTACAAATCTAACTTCGTTTACAAAATCAATTACAAATATATCGCTCTATTATTTTCTTCTCATGTAGCAACCTTTCTTTTCATTTTATACAACAGGGGCTACTTTTCTTACATCATACACTTCAAATTCCTTTTTTGGTTTTTTCAATTTTAGTCCCTATTTTTTATTATTCTTCTTCATTTTAGTCCTTTTTGGCATAATCCTACAAAAAAAAGTTTAAAAAACCTATAAAGATACAAAATTTGGATTAAGTCTTTTTAAAACTATTGTGCAAACATTTTTAATAACGTACAAATTAACCTTAAATAGACATTAAATTAACCATATGGAAATTTCATAATTTTTTGAAGAAACCACAAACAACATTTTTAATAAACTAAAAATTAAACTTAAATAAAATTTACATCAACCTTATGAAAATTTCATCATTTTTTTAAAAATCATAAAAAATATTTTTAATATACTACAAATCAACCTTGAATAACTATAAATCAACTTTATAAAAATTTCATAATTTTTTTAAAAAAACAAACATTTCTATAAGCTACAAATCAACCTTAAATAAACTTTAGATCAACCTAATGAAAATTCCACAATTTTTCAAAAAACCACAAACATTTATAATAAACTACAAATCAAACCTAAATAAACTTTAACTCAACCTTATAAAAATTTCATAATCTTTTGAAAAACCACAAACATTTCTAATAAACTACAAATCAACCCTAAGTAAACTTTAAATCAACCTTATAAAAATTTCATAAACCTTTTTTAAAAACCACAAACAACATTTTGAATAAACTAAAAATCAACCTTAAATAAACTCAAAAACAACCTTATAAAAATCTTTTGATTTTTTAAAAAAACAACAAACATTTTAATAAACCACATATCAACCTTAAAGAAACTTTAAATCAACCTCATCAAAATTTTATAACGTTTTTTAAAATTACAAAAAGAAAATTTTTAATACCTACAAAATCAAATTTAAATAAACTCAACATAAACCATTTTGAATTCTTAAACTTTATTTGAAATAAATATTTGTAACTTTTAAACGTTATAAAAATTTGTAATAAAAATTGTTAACATTTAAAAATAATTTTATTAAAAAAAATCTTTTTTTTTTAAAAGAAGCAAAGAGCAGCGGCTAGGGTTTCAAAGAACCCTAGCCACTGCTCATGGTCGTCACCCTAAACGACCAGATCTAGCCGCCACCAAGTCCAACGAAGGTCGAGGACGATGAAGAAGCAAATAAACAAGTTTGAAGAGGCCGAAAAGTGCAAAATCAAGGTTGACAAATGGTTGATTCGTAGCAGAAAAGGCAAATCAGATGGGGGAAGGCAGATCGATGGCGGAGATAGGAGAGCATAGGGGAATAAGGCATATGATGTATGGTAAAATTGTATAGAGAATTAACCAAGGATATATTTATTTTTATCCTTTAAATCATTCTTTTATGGTGAAATTGATATGATGTTCGTGACATTTTTAGGATGATTTAATTAGGAGAAAAATGAGTGTAAAATAGTGGAAAAGAGATGCAAAATGGAAAGGTCCCAATCAAGCATGAGAAAGCATGAAGAAAATGAAGAAAACAAGGATAGGAGGAGTGTCACAGCCATGATGGTCAAGGATCATAGCCATGAAAAGTGAAGCAAAGTGGCAGACTTGGACAAAAACTCGTTAAGGCCGTAAGAAAAGAAGCGTTACAGCCGTGACACTATCACGACCTCTCTCACGGCCGTGACAAAGGTTGATTTTGGACCCCATATTAGACAAAAATGTGTCACAGTCGTGACATGCTTCAGGTGAGGAAAGAGAATGTGACGAAAAAGGCACAACTTATAGGGACCAAAACACACATCAATGGCATTTTTTGAACGGCTTTTCTAGGATTTGTGGGGGACCTCAATGTCTATAAATAGGCCTTTTACACATCATTTTAGGAATCCTTGGTCACTTTCACATTAAAGAAGAGAATCATTCTCTACTAATTTCCATGGATGATTCAATGCAAAATTGAAGAGGAGAGAGAAGAGGGTTGAAGGGGCTTTCATAATCTATTGAGACAAGCTTTATTCCTCCTTTATTTTTCTTTTTCCTTGCTTAGAATCATGTTTAGGTTTTATTTTTATTGCTCTTTGCTTAGTGTTACAAAAATGCTAGCTTAGATTTTGTGTTAGGGTTTAGATATGTAAACCTTGGATGGATGTTGCCCTAACGGATGATTAATTTTATGGGTATTGTATTTTTAAATTTATATCTATTGTTATTGTGCTTTAATTGTTAAATCTATTATTGATGTTGATTGTATGACTTTTTATTGATTGAATGTTGTTGTGATTGATCGCCATAATGTTGTTTTTAACAAGCCCAAGTGATTGAATCGAAAGAAGCAGCTTGGGTTAGATCACTTGCATATAACTTGTACGGTTTTAGGAAAGAAATATACCTATGCCTACAAGGTATTCGATGAAATTGCTCAAGGAGCCTAATGGGTCTAACTTGACTAAATGAGGCCAAAAGGACCATTCTAGGAGGTGTAGGCACAACTTGAGTGACCTCGAGAGAGGCTTTAGGTTAGTTTGGTAGAGAAAACACTCACACCTGTTTGTTAAAACCCAATTTCATTCATTGGCAGCTAGATCATTGGTAAAAACCCTGATGTTTTCTTATCATTGGTTACTTGTGTTTAATTTGTTGATTGCCTTTATTTTCTAAAACACCAAAATCAATAATTGAATGTTTTTATGTGTTTTTTATTTTATTTCTCGACCACAATTAGAGCCGTTTTCTTTGATTCGATAACCCTAAGGATACTCTCAAGGTAAAACTACGACGATCCTTATGCACTTGCAAGGCATCATCAGCAGATCAGAGGTAGAGAAGGGGGATCCGACACAGAGAAGGCAGATTCGACGAGAGGGTGAATGAGAGAAAGGAGGCCTTAGAAGAGAGAGAGAGGTCGACGGTCCGGATTCGTCGGAGGAGGAATGAACAGAGGCAGAAAGGAGAAAAGTAAACAAAGGCAGGAGTAGTGGAACGAACGAGACAGTTAAGGGAGGGAGAGAGAGAAGAGTGCAAAAATTAGAGAGGAGAGAGAAATGAGATGACCAAATCAGAAGAAAAGAAAAAATTGAGGACTTAATACAAATATTAAGTTCGTACGTCAAACAAATACACCCGTCTGAACTGTAAAATATGTACATAAAATTAAGAAAAAAATACTCACTGTAGTTTATTTGTAATAAAAGGTTCAAATTGCAATGGAGAATGTAATTAATCCTTTTTTTTTTACTCAACTTATAAATTTATTTTTATGTATGAATTGTTTCTTTTTAAAATCTTATTATATTTTCCTCAAAATTAATTAAAAGTACGTTATTTAGAATGATTAAATTATTTGAAAATAACTTATTAATTATTAGTAAATTAAAACTTAATGAAAAAACTGTTCACATATCTTTTTGAAATTCTACCTTTAATTAACATAATATAATTTTAATAAATTCAAAATTAATGGAATGAATTAATTCACCCCTAATCAATATTTACATATAATACTCTCATTTAATGTAATAAATAAATGTTATTTGAATTACATATATAAAAGTTATCTTTTGATAATTACTAATTATCAAAACATCCAGAAAATTCATATAAAAATATTCTGAATTGTATTTTTTAACTCCCACTTTAAACTAAAAAAAGAAAAGAAAAGAAAAGAGAATCTTATATCACAAAATAGATGAGTCGAAAATGAGTTATCTTTTTTCGTATTGTAGATGAGTCGAAAATGAAAACTAGATTGATTAATCGAATTTCAATAATGAATATATGTATTTAAAAGCCAGGTTATTAAAAAAATTCACGGAAATTGAAAAGTATGTTTCAGTAATAACATCAAACAATTTTTTTATAAAAAAAAAACAAAAACAAAAGAGAACCTTTTAAGAGAACTTTCAAAGTGGCCTCAATTACCCTTCTATTCTTGATTTTGGCTTTCAAATTTAACTTTAGCGATTAAACCTCAACAATTCAGTTCTTCAAATTCCCAAAATTCGTCATGACAAAAGAGTTCATAAAACCTCCGCAAAATATATCACAAATTATGTGGTCCAAATGGTGTAAATTCTAAGGAGCAATCGTGACATCGATAGGAATGCAATTGGTGATATGAGGCCGTACACATCCTCTCAAGAAAAATAAGCCATTACATATAACATTATTACGATTGAATTTATGATAAAGCAATTAATTACTTATTTTAACCCAATTTAACATGAAATTAATATCACACTACTTATAAAAGTTTGAATAGTAGGTAAAACATCTTCGGACTAATATACCCTCATTTCTTTCGAATAATTACATTTTTATGAGCTTCTTAAAATCTAATTACATTTTTTTATTAACTTAAAAAAATTTCATGATAATTTAGTGAGATTTATGAACTATGCTGATTAGATTCTCAACATCTGTATTGTCAAACCCCAAAGTCGGGCAATGACCGGCGTACGAGGCAAACTATTTATGAAAGCTCGGCACATATCGCACAAGCCTCAGAGTACAAAACTAACATCCAAATACAGTTTAATTAGCCAATCAAACCGTTTAACAAAAATAAGTTTTCGAAATAATATTCTCAAATATTATTAATAATAAAATCATCAAATAAATAAATATAATTTAAAATAGTTTAACCCATTCAAATTTAAATACAGGCCATAACTCACTACTCGGTATGTGGAGCATCTAACTGAACTGAAAGTCGAGTCCGAACAATAGTGCACTCGCTGCTGACAAACACCTCACTGAGCACGGAAGATCAACAACCGCTATAAAGTACCTAAAAATGAAGTATAGAAAGAACAAAGAAAAAGAAAAGAAATGGGGTTAAACCCAGTGAGGGATAACACTCCAGAACGTCTCATACGTGCCTCACAAAAATTGTTTTGAAAATTGTTCAAAATATACCATATGCAGATATAAGTGTATATACGTATACACGCTATATACAAAATAATACTATTTTTGAAAACCGTTTCAAAATCTTTCGCAAATAAGACATCCAACAGACATAAATACAAATTAGTAAAATATTTTTCCAAAGCCTTTCAAAGAGAAATTCTTCAAACATTTCCCAAAGAATTTTCCAAGAGATTCTTCTGACAGAATTTACAAAATATTTTAAGACATAAATTACCAAATTTATTTTCAGACAAAATATTTCCAAATCTTTTTAAGACGAAAATATTTTCAGACGGAAAACATTTTTTGATGAAAATATTCTAACTCTATGGGACCTGATTTGATAACTAATAGGCAAAGTGGGTTCCGCTACTAGTCTGAATATAACATGTATCTGGCCGGATACACGGTCACCACTTTACCCCGGTAACTAGGGTCTTGACTAATCATTGGTATACCAAAGGCTACGACCCTCGTAGCTAGGTGTCCCATATCGTTATGTTTTGCCAAAAACATAGCGCAATGTAAAACACTTTTCAGATTTTCAGACAAAATATTTATCCCAAAAATATTTCAAAGCACCAATATACATTTATTCTTTTTAGATTGGAACACTCTTTTTAGAACAAAATACATGTTTTAGAAAACATTCTTGAATCCAGAAAGATTATTTTCTACAAAGTATTTCTGAAATCCATGTAAAAGGTTTATTTCCAAAATTCGTAATAAATAGTAAACCATAATATTTATTTTCAAACACCTTTGAAATTCCCAGAGGGAAAAATTCATTTTCACAATAGAAGTTTCACACAGACAGATTTTATGATTCCTATCCTTTAATTATTCCAGATTACATACAACAAGCTGGACATGACAAAAATAATATAATTTAGAAGACACAACCTATGTGTCTTAAGCTGTCATCCACTCACCTAGACACCGAGCTAATAATCCAGTTGTAGTCCACTAGTGAAGGACTGGTCGCATCGGGAACTGAATAGAACTGAGAACATAAATAAATAACAACAGAGTCAGATACGGTACTGTGGTCTTACTGAATATGAATGCAATGCAATGCAGACTCGGACCCTCGAAGTCACTGAAAATCTACCCCGGGTGAGAATCCATCACCCTTGACCCTAAATACAAAATCTGAGTAAAATTATAGTTTAGTCCCTGACCAGTGTAAAATTATGTTTTACTCTCCAAGACTTAACAAATTTCAAAACAGTCCTAAAAAAATTCCAGGATTACTAACAAGACATCTATAAGTCAGAATTCCCAAATTTAATCCCGAACTCTCAGAATTTAAAAAGCTAGCGTCATTTCTCAAAATTACAAATATGACCTATGTTCTTCAAAATTACAAATCTAAATCTCAGATTTTAGAAATCACAAATCTATCCCCAAAGTCTCCAAAATTACAAATCTTGAGGAAACTTTCCAGAATTTACAAAACTATCTCGAACCATAAGTTTATTCTCAAAAATGGCAAACTTTTGATTCAACCGAAAAATATCGAACCAATCACATATCCTGACTATAATCAATCCCCTAAACATGAATCCAACCTCAGATTCCACAAATAAACTCCAAATCATTCTAAAAATCATCAAACCTGAACCTAACCCTAGGTCCACCAAAAACTCATTAAATCATTCGATTCAAAGCTTGAATCGTGTTTATCTAAGTCCTATATAACATGATCTACCATTATCTAACATCCATTCATCAAGAATCATCCAAAAATTGAAACCCATTTCAAATTCGGCCAAATGACATTTTCATGAATCAATGCATGAAAATGAGTTAGAAATGAAGAAAGAATGTTGATCTTACCTTAGATGATGTTAAGGAATGATAGGTGACCAAGGAGAGAGAGATTCGAACCAGATTGACCGAGATTTGGGTGACAAATGAGAGAAAATGACGAACGGGTCGGGGTTTCGGGGTTTTATGGACGAGCTGATCAAAACGCACCGTTTCAGCGAAATAACAAAGCAACGTACATCATTCTCATGATCAATGTACGTTATGGTCATCCACAACGTGCGTCATACACCATCAACGTACGTTGCGATGCATCCAATATCCATGGATCTGGAAAAAGCACAATACAACATAGTCGTTCATTCCAACGTACATTGATCATTCTTGCACCCCATATAACGTACGTCGTGGCTACCCAACCTACGTTATGCTCCTTATCCAGATAACATACTTCTTACTTGTCTCGACAACATGCGTTGTTTCAATATTTATTATGATTTTGGTAATAAATGTTAAGTTATGGATTTCAAGGAATCTTTTGTAGAAAATGTTCTTTTGGGATTTAAGAATATTTTTTGAAACAAATGTTTTGTTCTGAAATAGATACGGTCTCTATACTAAGTATTTTGTCTTTGGAATCAAAATTATTTTATAATAAATACCTTGTCTGAACGTTTGGTATGATTTGACGAAAAATTTGGCTATTATTTTTTTGCTTATTTGGACACTTCAAATATGTATTTAAATATGTTTTTTTGGCAAACGTTTTGATTTGGGACACCAGTTATGGAGTAGTGTATTTTGATACACTGATGCTGTATCATTTGCCTAAGTGGCTAATACTTTGTGCCTAAGTAGCTTACACGTGCCTTAGTGGCTATACCATGGTGCTTAAATGACTAATCCTTGCCTAAGTGGCTGATATCGAGTCTAGATGACTCCACTTTTGTTATTGGTTCCGCTAAATCTTTGATATTTTCGATAAATATTAAAGAAAATATTATGGTTATTGATGAGTCTAGATGACTCTACTACTTTGTTTCAATTTTGTTGGATTTTGACATGTCCCTCTGAAAATATTTTGAAAATAAATATGATTTTAATGGATATTTAATTATCTGGAAAACTAAATGTTTTATTCGGATTTAACTGCTTAATTTCATTCAGTAATTGTCCTCCTTTTGCTTTGGTTGCAAAGACTTTCAAGGATAGATTTTTGAACTACTTTGTATATATATATGAGTGTATATATATTATTATTTGAATATATATGTGTATGTGGTAGCTTTTGAATTTTTTTTTTCAAATCGTTTTGAGAGTTATGGTGTCACACTGAAGTGTTATCCACTCATTAGGGATTCTTATCCCTTTTCTTTCCATGTTTATTTTTATCCTATATTTCAGGTTATTCTTTCTGGCATTCAAATATCCAGTGAGGTGTCTTGTCAACCGTGAGTGCCCTATTGTTCGGGCCTAAGATCTATTACGTTAGATGTTCCAAACCGGATAGTAGGTTATGGTTTTGTATATGATTATATTAGCTTTAGTAATTTATTTATAATTAATATTACGTATTCGGTATTATAATTTGTGTTTTTGGAAATATTATTATTTTCTAAAACTTAAGTTTGATTAAAATGTTTTAATATTGTTAATAAGCTGGCTAAGATTAAAAAATTTAAATTTGGGTAGATGTCTGATCTTTGAGGCTTGTGCGAGATGGGTCGGGATTCCACAGACGATTTGCCTCATACGTCAGTCATAGTCCGAAAACGGATTGTGACATAACCTTACAAAAATAAAATCTTTAAACATGTTTCAAACACCCAAACATCACCTCAAACTTTTCAAAATCAAATTGAAATTGAACTAGAATCATTTGAAACCAAATGAGGTTCTACAGGAGTTCTATTGAGATCGATTTGAATGCTACAGAAGATTGATCAGAACGAATGGGATATTAAAAAATAAGTTGTTGCATATGTTGCAAAAAATATAGACTTGGTTTTTTTTGTGAAATACTAAAGTACCTTGGTCTTTCTTTTTCATTTTTCTTTTTACTGTGATATCCATACCTTAATTATTTTACATCTTGATTTGGTCTTTCTTTTTCATTTTCCTTTTATGAAATCGGATCATCGTCCTATCCTCAAAGAAAAATGAAAGCATTCCAAATATATCTTGATATCCAAATCAAAGATGTGAAACAAATAAGATATGGATGGGATACATTTCAAAAATTGTTTTCAAGTATTTCTTAAATTTTTTGAAATAAAAAAATGTATATTTTAAATTTCACATCTTGATTTGTTTTTTCTTTTTCATTTTCCTTTTATGAAATCGGATCATCGTCCTATCCTCAAATAAAAATGAAAACATTCCAAATATATCTTGATATCCAAATTAAAGATGTGAAACAAATAAGATATGGATGGGATACATTTCAAAAATTGTTTTCAAATATTTCTTGAAATTTTTGAAATAAAAAAGTGTATATTTTAAAATTCACATCTTGATTTGGTTTTTCTTTTTCATTTTCCTTTTATGAAATCGGATCATCGTCCTATCCTCGAATAAAAATGAAAACATTCCAAATATATCTTGATATCCAAATCAAAGATGTGAAACAATTAAGATATGGATGGGATACATTTCAAAAATTGTTTTCAAATATTTCTTGAATTTTTTGAAATAAATAAAAAGAGTATATTTTATTTTAATTTTTTCAAAGCACATGGAATAGCACACATATAAATATTTTATAAAATTTTCCTTGATAGACAAATAAGAAAAAAATTGTAAAGTTTTATACGTAAGGATACTTTAGTATTTTTTCATTCTCTAAACATCACGAGATACATATTTTGATCATCTGTCAATATACGTATACCTTGAGAAAACAAGATATAGAATAGAGTCATGGGCCTTTTTATTTGTGGGTCCCAAACTTTTTTAACAAATACTCAGGAAAGATTGGGGAGAAAGGAATAACTATCCTTTCCAATTCTTATAGCATTTCCAAGTTTTAACAAACATTACCTTATGATTAGGGGCAGACCCAAAGGGGGTTGGAGGTCCTATAACCCCTCCCGATTTCGTGCTATCTTAAAATATAATACATATATATAGTTTATTTATAGTTTATTTAGGGTATATTATATGTATTTATAATATTATATGAGACGTTGACACATTATATATAACATATTTTTCTTTTATATTTGTTCACTTTGAAATATAGTATATAAATATATAATATCAAATTTTGTACCACCACTTTATTCTTCATCAAGGCCTCGGTGAATTTAATTATGGGTTCGTCGCTGCTTATTGTCATGACCCGTAGCGAGCCCGTGACCGGCGTACGAGGTGAACCGTCTATGAGAGCTCTACCCATCTCGTACAAGCCTCATGGTTCATAACTTACTACCCAAATTCAATTGATGAAAACATTTATTTAATCAAAACATTTATTATTTAAAACATACGATAAAAGAAACATATATCATATATGAAATATTCAAAACATATATATGAATATCGTAATAAATCAAAATACATTAAAGTATAAAGGTAACCCAATAACCCGACAATATCCCGGTGTAGAGCTCTAACATCATGAACATAAGAGCTCAATCAAAAGGGCGTCACTGGTATCCAAAATGCGGAAATGTCATCGTAGTCAAAAGTAGTCAACCTGCGGAATAAAACCAACAGTAGACATAGAAAGAAAAAGGGTCAGGGCCTAGTGAGGGAAAACACTCCAGACCGCCTCATACATGCATCACAAAGATTGTTTTGAAAACAGTTAAAAATACCACATGCAGGTATAGACGTATACATATACATATAAATGTTATAAGTAATAGCTTTTCGAAAGTCATTTCAAAATCATTCGCAAGCATGAAAACGTATTTAATAATCATTTTGATTCTTAAAATATAGTTTCATAGTGAAAACATATAGCTCTGATAAGGGACCATAATCATGGGTGTGCTCATACTTAATAATCATTTTGATTCTTAAAACTCGTCCCAGATCATTTCTAACACTTAACAACATCCAACCTAACATGATTTTATCACAAACATCATTCATCATCCACTGGTATTCCCAAAAGTCATCCATGACATATTTGAAAACTATAGGGATCATAATTGGAAAGTACGAGATATTACGTACTTCCCCTTTTGAAAAGAAATTCGTCCTCGAATTTCAAAACAAAATAAATCATAGTCAAGATAAACCCCAGATCTCTCTAAACACAATCTAAATCATAAATCAGGCTCTCAAGCCACATAACATTGCCAATGCATAATCAATGTTCAACCAACGTGCAAACATGAAGACATGATGACACCATAAACATATGCAAAGGATGCAAAGACATAAAATAAAACATACTGACCTAAAGGTCAGCTGAGTCAAACTGAATGATGTTTCCAAAGGTCAGCCGCATCTCCTCCTCGACCTCCCAAATGGCTTCCTCAACTGAATGATGTTTCCAAATCAATTTCACTGAAGCGACCTCCTTATTCTGAAGTCTTTTGACCTGACGGTCAACGATGCTCAGTAGAACCTCATCATTGGACAAATCCGGCCGAACCTCGACGGACTGTGGAGCCAAAACATGCAATGGATCTGGAACATATCTCCTCAGAAGGAAACACGAAATACTGGATAAACTGAAGCAGAGTGAGGCGATAATGCCAACTCATATGCCACTGCTCTAACTCGGCCAA
>CAODLS011102737.1:0-11446 GCA_948243855.1 Flueggea neowawraea | reverse complement strand
ATATATATGTAGGAGTATGGATAATGCATTGCCACTTTGACGTCCATTTGAGTTGGGGGTTGAGGATGGCATGGATTGTGCTAGACGGAGAACTCCCTAACCAGAAGCTTCCACCACCACCGTCCGATCTTCCCAAGTGCTAATCATCAAAAATATTATCATAAAAAGCTTTTTCTTATTTTTCAAAATATTTAAACTTTTTTTG
Source organism: Flueggea neowawraea (assembly GCA_948243855.1). NCBI lineage: Eukaryota > Viridiplantae > Streptophyta > Magnoliopsida > Malpighiales > Phyllanthaceae > Flueggea > Flueggea neowawraea. Next base: position 11,241 of record CAODLS011102737.1, on the reverse strand, counting down.
GGGTGTTTTTTTAATGTATGTATGATTTTTGTTTTTGTTCTTATTGGTTGAAGCAATTGTTTGCTTTGTGGGTTTGGGTTTTTCACAATTTTTAGTTGTCACGTAGAGTTAATCGGATCAAACGGAATGGGAAGAAGAAAGGGGGTTTGAAGTTTTGTATACCACAAGAGTACCGTTGTTGTTCCCCACTGGAGCTCAAATAATGAATTATAAATTTCATAAATTTATAATATTCTTCTTTTTTTATTTGCAATTCGACTTTTTTGTACTAAATTTTAGTTCAGTACCAATGAGTTTCATAGTTCATGGTCCTTCTGTGTTTATGGAACTCTCTCACCATTTGTATGATTATCCAAAGTTTTCTCTAACTATAATTTGAATTGCAAGATCTAAAAACTCAAAGAGAATTCAATATGCGATTTTTTAATTAACAAAATTAAAAATGACTTCAATATCATTAAATTGAAAATCTATTATTTATAAGATTTAAATTCAATATAAATTTAATTTCATTCATCATGTTATCATAACTAGTAAATAAGTAAAATATATATACTTCGCACGAGAGTAAACATTTACCCTAATTATTAACTATAAAAATGAAAAGAAACTTAATGAATGCTCACTAATAATTATAACACAAATATGATTAGCCATTCCACCAACTTATATTAATTTGTTGAAGTAAATTGTGAAATATAATTGTAAAGATAAAAAGTTATTACTGAACTATTAGAAAAACTTGCTCCGCCTATAATAGGTCGATTGGTTTGAGTCCAGTTCAGTCAAGACGTGGTTGTCTTGTTCATGTGTCCAACTCAATTAGGTCAAGTCCTAGTTGAGTATGTGACAAAGTTGAGTTCTACATAAGTGTGTAGCGAAATCTACATGTGTAAACTATAAATAGTTGGCGCATAACCCTAATTAGGATTTATGGGTCCATAAGACTCACACCACAAAAGACATCATCTCTCTACAAAAAAGACGGAGGCCGTCTGATGTATGATAAATCTACGTGGATATTCAAGCATAAATATATAGTATTTTGGTTCTAAGTGTACTTAATTGTCCACAAATTTATACTCTTTTCGTGTTTTGTGTAGGATGAATGAGAATGTATGAAATGAGAATGAAATGTCATGAAAAAGGCACGAATAAATTGAGGAAGAATTGGCTTAAAAGGAGCAACTTTCGTCGTTACACCCTGAGTCACGATCATGACCATGACCATGACCTCCCATGGCTCAGAATTTGGCACCAAATAAGGAAATAGAGGCAAGCCACGATCATATTTATGATAGTGACCAAAATGTGGTGAGGTTGTGACTTAATCACGGTCATGAGTCACGACCGTGATAGGAGGGTGTGATCAGTAACCAAAGATTTTCAACCAACCAGAGGAAAGTCACGGTCATGTTCCAGACCGTGACCAAAAGGGACTTCAGACCGTGACTCAATCACACCCACGAGTCATGGCCATGACTGGAGGGCGTGATACCCTGAAGAGAGAGAAATTGGTGACGAAAAGGGGCAAGAGTAGTACGGACCAAGGCAAAAAAATGTGGCATCTTTTGAATATGTGTCCTAAGGTTTTAAGGCGACCAAGAGGGACATAAATACACCTCTTTGACACCATTTTTGACATCCTTGGACAATCACACACATTAAGGAAAGAGATATTTTTTCGCTCTTATCAATTTCCAAGGTGCATTCCAAGCATTGAAGAGGAAAGAGAACGGGGCTTGAAGAGGATCTTTCATCACCATTGAGAGAAGTTTAATTCTTTCATTTTGTCTTCTTTTACTTTGTTTAGAAATATGTTTAGGATATTTATTTCTTACTTTATGCTTTATTTTGTAAATATGGTAGCTTAGTTCCTTTGTTAAGGTATTAGAGATGTAAACCTTGGATTGATGTTGCTTGAATGAATGACTATTTTGGGTTATGAGCTTTTATTGTTAGATCTATTGTTATTTGTGCCTTTATTGATATATCTATTGTTGCTGGTGATTTTATGACTTGTTATGAATGGAATGATGTTGTCTTTAGCTACCACAGTGTTATTTGTGACAAGCCCAAGTGATGAATTGAGAGATGAAACTTGGGTTAGGTTTACTAGCATAAAACTTGTTGTGTGCTAGAGTAGACATACTTAGTGTCTACAAGGTATTCGATGAAATTCCTCAATGAGCTTAATGGGCCTAATTTGGCTAGGTGAGGCCGAAAGGACCCACATAGGAAGCATATGTACGACTTGAGTGACCTTGAGATAGGTTTTGAGTGAATCATGTGGAGAGAACACTCACACTCATTCTTAAAATCCGTTCTCATTCATTTCACAACTAGATCTTTGGTTTCTTCTCGAAGGCCCTAATGCTTTTCTATTATTGAAAACTTGTTTTAATTTATTGCTTGCTTTTATTTACAAAACCCCTCAAACAACAATTTAATGTTTTTTTTGTTTTTGCCTTGTTATTTGATCACAATTAGACGTATTCTCTGTCGAGACGATACCTAGAAATACTCCTGAGGTTTTTATTACTACAATCAATTCTTATATACTTGTAAGAAATCAATCACCGTGGGCTTCCATGTGAAACAAGGAGGAGTTCTTCCTTCTCATCCACTCACGATTCCTACGTTCGTGTGGATCTTCACGTGACATTTAAAAGGCAAAACTCGTTCATGTCATTCCCGTCATTAATCAACGAATATTATTTGCATGTGAGGCTAGTATACAACTAGATATGCTTCCGCTTCTACTTATGATTTCTGTTGCGCTTATCGAGGTTAGTAACTCAAACCGCTTATTGATTTTTGATTTGTTCGATTATTGATTTGTTGCATATGATACCAATATGAACTAAGTACTATCATCAATGAGATATTGGTTCAATAGGTAAGCAAATTACATATGTTAAATAAAGTACAAAAATTAACGTTCCATTTTGTAAAAAAATTGTTAATGTTTTAATTTTGAAATAGTTCTATAGTCTTTTTAATATTCAATTTAATTATAATTTACAATTGATTAATTATTAAATTTCCATGCCTGGTATACAGATGAAAGAAAGTTTCATTTGAATATTGTTCGGGAGGAGTGAACATTTTAAAGAATTTAAAACAAGGCTAACTTTAAATATTTAGGCCTAATGATTTTTTTTTTGTACAACCTATATGAGCTTAGCTTGCCTCGAGTTAAAATATAATGAATATAATTTTCAATATTTCATAACAATTTGAAAGATCGTTAATTCAAATATAAATGTGGAAACGATGGATATAATTATCTATAAGAATAAGCTTGGTTATTTTCTCAATTGATTTTTGTGTTCTTTTTTAGAATTAAAGTTGATTAATATTTCTCAATAGATATAATTGTTTTAACTTATTAATAGGACTATATTAGAATTTTTTTCCAATATTAAAATGTCACAAACTTGTTTCTCTATAGGAATAAATAAAATGCCTTATAAAAGAAGTTTCAACTGTCAATGTGGAACCAACTTTTTACATGTTGGGATTTTTTTCTTTTAACTGAGAAATTGTATAAAAAAGGTTGAAATTTTGATTTTATCTAAGTTGAAATTCAATTTCTGAGATGATTTTATAAGGGAAAAAAAACTCACACCCAATCTATTTCTCAAAGTGGAAAAAATGACACATTCCCAAGGCAGATCCAATCACTAATCATGCCTCACCATCCTGCCAATGCCATTCAACAATTGAGAGAAGGAATCTTTCTTCCCATCAAGACAAAAAAAGAAGAAGAAAACAAAAATAGGAAAAAAAAAAGAAATAAAAAGTAGATGTAAACACAAAACTCTTCAACAAGATTAAAAAATAACTCCAAAAGCTAATCGAATTTACATTCATATCTAATTTAGTTAGTTGAATCTTGATTGCATTATAATTGTATTTTGATATATAAAGACATAATCCTCTTACAGTTAATGCCTAAGAATTTTATAGCTCCAAGAATTTTATAGCTCCCTCAAAAAATACTCTAATTACACCTAATTATTTCCTAATGAAACAAGAAAAAGAGAAGTAAAAAGCAAGAATCTCTCACCAATTAATAATTGGAAAAATTGGATGCAACTAAGAAAATACATTTGATCTCTCTATAAATGTATATATTCTATATATAACGATCGTTGTTGCTTCTTGATTTGGTGTCAAGAATCTCCATGTTTATGCCAACAAACAAGCATTGCAACGCATCTTCTCATTATATAGAACCTTGCTTTCTGTTCCTTGGCTAAGCTACTACATTTTCTAGTAATGGAAGAACCCTTTGTTGAGTAACTTCTTGGGAGTTGACATTTTGGTGATGATGAGCTCTTCACTGACGAACTTCTCAACAACGGTGACTTTGAAGATGTACTTTTGGTTGAGAAACTCCTTGTGAATGATGTTGTTGATGATGACGAAGCCTCTTTGAGTTTTGATGGTTTCCACTTCTCATCCATGTATGAACCCAAAAAAAAAAGGGCTCACCAAGAAATTTGGAAACCCTTTTTGAGTGTGTGATTTGTGCAGAAGTAGTACCAACTAGCAAGTAGTGAAGAAGAGATGTGTGTGATAAATAGATGTGATTGAGGATGGGACTCCTCTGGGCTGTAGTGGGGTTTCCTTGTTATATATATAGTTAGGTTTCACAATTTGAAATGTGTATTCAACTTACTATTTCCTATTAAATCACTTTCTATTTAAATAATTCTTCATATCTAACTCATTCAGATTCAATAAGCTAAGACTCAATTTTACCGGCAGCAAAGTTTTTTTTTAACCGAGTTTTAAAGTTTTTCTGTATTTAACACTTGAATTCGAAATTTTTGATTAAGATTATAAGAGGAATAACCCGTATCGGTCTACTACAGTCCTCATTGGTTGAACTTAATATTTTAGTGCTATAATTCCTTAATTTTTTTTGTCATACATTAATGGTGTTGTATCATAATTTGATTGGCTGATTTTTTAATTTCATAGCCTCAGTTCTTACATTGGGTGTTTTTATTTTTGGCATATTAAGCATATTCTACTATTTAATTTAGTATATTATACTATTCAATTATGTTTGTTTAAGTGGCATATTGAGTTAGCATATTTATAAAAGACAAAAAAATTATACAATTTTACTCTTATTTTAGATAACCACCTCATTTTTGTTCGTTCTTTTTTAATTTTATAGACAATAATTAAAAAGATATAATTTTAATAGTTATATTTATTAAATAATCACACTGCTGTCGTACGGTGCTCCATTATGCTCTCATAGTTGGTCATTTTACCGGTCGATCTGTGCTAAACGAGGTGACATTATTCCCCGTCAAAAACAAAAATTATATAGTTTTCAGAAAATAAAATGTCGACATCAAAATTGTGAAGTAAAAAATACAGAAATTAAATATTGATTTTGTGTAGAAAAAATTATAGAGGCTTAAGGAGGGAAAGAAACAGTTGTGATATATTGTTTCAGAAAAGACAGTGTGTTGGTTCAATAATTGAAGTGCTCACCAATTTGGGTGAAACCATGAGCATGTTCTATGTGCAGTATCGACTTGGCCTTTTCGGTCTCTAACATACAGCCTTGACTTCACCTTATCTCAATTCACATTAATTTTATATATATTCTTTATAAATTATAATATATTAAATATGTAATATGTAGAATTGAAATGTTCAAAATATGAATACCCGTAAATAATTTCTTATTTAGCACTCTGGGGCTATTTGGTAAAACTGAAAATTAAAATTGAATATTATTTAGCTATTTGATAAGTATAACTAATAAATAATTGAATCCTACATATAACTATTTTTGTCTTTTATATAAATTATTGTATTTGTGTATAAATTTAAAATAGAAATATAGTAAACATAATTTTATAACATAACTTATAAAAATAAAAAATCACAAATAATATAATTTATAAAAACAAAAACAACAATAATATAACGTATATACATTATTGATTCAATATTTGAAAAAAAAATTATAGGTCAATAAACAAGAGTACATAAAAAATTAATATTTGGAATAATTCACAAATAAAAAAATTGACTATGTTAAAAAATCACAATTTGGCAGAGAGGTAATGCATGTGTGTGATTGGTAACTGAAATTTCTTACTTTTATGAAAAAAGTTGTAATGTGGGTAAGTGACTAAACGTTTTAAGTTAAAATTTTTAACCTAGTAGATTAAGTGGGTTTCTTTTTTACTTAATTGGTTCAATTAAACAGTTACTTTTCTGAGTTATCAAACGCATTTCAAATAATTAAGTGCTTAATCTTTTAAATTAAGTTTAAGTGCTTAATTGTGTTATCATATTGCATTCGTTTATGATCATTACCAATTGACATGTGATATCACTATCAGTATTTTGTTTACTAATTTTATGTGGACAATGGCAAAAAATATTATTGTCTCTCAAATTTGATCCCTTTCTCAATATTTGTAGTGATTGAAATTTATTTTTTTGTCACTAAAAACTTCGACTTTAGATACTAAAATTAAAATGAAAAAACTCATACACAAATCAATTTTAGAACATTTGGTTGCTAATTAGTGGCAATTAATGTATATTTTTAATATCATATAAAATTGACTCATAAATGTATACATAATATTTTTTTAATAACTGTTGTCCATACAATTTAAACTTAAAGTTCGATCTACAAATCTTTGATACTTTTTTTTTTTAAAAAAGGAATTGAGCATAGTCTAGAGCATCAAAACCAGACATTAGAAGCAAATGATGATAGGCTTTTTTGATAGTTAAAATATATTAATATAATTATTCTCCTGGGATTCTTTTCTCGATTTGGTTTAACTTCAGAATTTTGTGTCTGTGAATAATGATGCCTTGTTAACATCGATGTGCATGTCTCCTTCTCCCTGTATATTACCCATCTTCTGTTCCTTCTATTTGTTTTCTTCAATATATATATATATATATATATATATATATATATATATTGGAAAAAGCAGTCCACCCATGACGATTGAACCGAACTCAGTCGGTCAAGATATGAACCGGAACGATGGACCAAAACCAATTGTCGAACCCAATTGAAATGGACCCTTAAGGCCATGTGCTAAACTCATTGGGCTCAAGCCCATTTAATGGCTTATAAATATGAGTGAGGAAAGAAAAGAAGAGGAGAAGAAAAAGAAAAGAAAGAAGAAGAAGAAAAAAAAGGAGGGAGGGAGAAAACGTTTCTCCCCTCCCTCATCTTTCCCTCCATCTTCCTTTCTCTATCTCCTTCCTTCATCATTCATCGTTTATCGATTCCGATCTGAAGTAGCATCTAGATTGCCAAACAGACGAGCACTCCTGTCGACAACCCGACTGTGGTTTGCTCGCTAGACCAAAATAGTTTCGATCCTGACCTTGATGTCTTTCGCTGCTGGTTGGGTCGAGCGTCCATTGGAATCGAGGTAGGTAACTCGAATATACTATTATATACTGCTTATTTGTTAAACCGGTAACTAGATTCCTTTATATATATATATATATATATAAGTTTGAACGTTTGAAATTGTAGATTCACATGCACATGCAGCCATTTGGATCAGAGAGATTAGAAATTAAAGATTTAATTTTCATTAATTCGAGAATATGTAAAAAAATAAAAATAATTGATCAAATAACTTTCTGAAACTTCATCATGTGATGAAATTGATTTTGTGCTATGCTTCTCTTTTTTATTAGGGAATGACAATCTTCAAGATTTTTCTGCTATTAATTGATTGTTAACTAATGCTAGACCGACCATTATAATTTTCCAATAATTATATGCGTCTCCTTAATTATATAGTTGAAATCCCTCCTTTGTAATTAATGATCCAACAATTTTTAACAAACCAAATAACTCTTGATTCCTTTAGTTATATTTTTGCTATCGATCCATACAATGTTTATTCTGCACAAAAATATTCCTTTTGTGCCATTAAATTATGGTGCACACACTCTTTTTTATATATATATATAATTCAATTTAATTACTCTCATCAAAGTTTAATTGCTATCTATTGAATGGTGGAATTTTTTTGTTTGCAATATTTTATATTTAGGAAAAAATAAAATAATGTAAATAAAATGTGTTTTCTTTTAAAGAGTGCAAGTTAGGAAGGAAAATTTTCAAAAAAATAAAAAACAGGAGAAAAGTATGTGCTGCATTTTTTGACCAGTCCAATTATCTGTTTTTCCCAACACAAGGTGTTTACTCAGAGAGACAGTGTTCATACATATTAATTTGTACTTATAATAATTTGATGGTAGTAATTAATTTTTGAATTACCATATGCATGTGACTATATATAAACAGAATATGTTTCTGCCAAATTAAATTAAAATAATCAAAGATTAATAATTCTTGTTCAAACTGATCGTATTTGTTATAACTTTGCATGTGATTGCGAACAAGACCATGAAACTGCTAATAGCAAAATCCAATGCAGGAAAAAGCCTAGACATTATATATATATTTTTAATTATTTTAGTGTGAAACCAAAGATTATATGAAACTTAATTTCAAATGCATTTTTACTCATATTTCATATGAAGATAATATATATTCAATTATTGAAAACAACATTATGTTAAGACTTTTGATTTTTTAAGTCAAATTTTCTCTTCTGATTTTTTTCCCAGGAGTGAATACAAAAGATGTGCTCCGAACTTCTCGGAGCGCTGTCAAGTAAGAACCCTAGCCTGGAAACCTGGTTTTCTCACCGGATTGATGGATTTCCTCCATCATCGACATCCATCATGGATCTGTTCCCTGAAATTCTCCCTTCATAGACTCATCCGACTGCTGCAACCAAAATATTTCCGTCAGAATCAGCTCTAAAGAACACTTTCGCTGAGGTTATTCAATCCGACGCCATGCCTGCTGCGTCTTCCGTGCCGGAGAATAAAGGTGGATTTATCTCCATAAAAATTAACGAAGGGTGGTATGAAGAAAGATTGAAAACATGTCAACATGCCCTTATTGGCAGAATCACGCTGCAAAAAGGGGATACCCCGTGGAAACTCATTGACTTGAAACATAAGTTAACAGGATTTTGGAATCTCAAAACCAACTGGAAGATCATATCACTTGGTTGTGGTTATTATCAGATAAACTTACCCTTGACAGCGGAGAAATCCCGAATCCTGTCCAGAGGGGCATTAGCATTGAAACCAGGGATACTAAGGCTACAACAATGGACTCCAGATTTTTATCGTGAAGCTCAAAAGTCGACCATAACGCAATTGTGGGTTCATTTTTACAGATTACCCTGGGAATATTGGCATCCTCAGCTTATAACTGACATTGGGAGAGGGGTGGGCATTCCACTAAAAATCGATTCTAATACCATTGATGGCGATTTCGGCCACTATGCTAGAGCCCTAATAGAAGTGGATTTAGCAGTGGATGTGCCCAAGCAACTTCTTATTCAAAGGCCGGGTAAGAGTTTCTTCATTGATGTGGCTTATGAAAACTTACCAGACTATTGTTCTTCCTGTTGCAGCATTGGTCACTCTTTAGCAACTTGTCGGACAAACAAGACTGCAGTGGACAAGACACGTTCCATCAGGAAGATTAAGTTAGCTCCAGAGCCTGCTAAGAAATGGATTCCTAAGGTGCCCACGGAAGTACCAATGTTTAGCACTTCTAAGGAGCTTCATCCGAATCATGAGCAGCCATTGGTTGTACCTGCCGAATCGATGTCGGAGTCAGCGGACAGAGCTGTTGTTGCATTGGGAAATATTAATATGGTGCCAGTTAGTATTATTGACCCAACTTCGTCACAGAAACTGAATAATTCTGAACAACAAATTCAACATACAAGTTCAGCTTTACCAGCACCGGATCAGACTGATGTTGTCCCACCTCTATCTTGGGCTGAGCAGGTGGACCTAGAAGAAGGTGAATGGCAAGAGGTTGTTTCTAAGAAAAAAGCTATTGGCGAAAAATCACAATATAGAGTCACTCTTTCAAAGAGGGCCTCTAGAAAGCCAAACCGTCTAAACCTATAAAGAATTTTTATTGGAACTGCAAAGGGATTGGAAACCATGCTACTCAGCGTGTTCTCAGAAATTTTTGTCTCTCTTATTCTCCAGACCTTTTGTGCTTGGCCGAACCATGGTGGAATTTACTTCTATTTCCGTCTCCTTTTGGAAGAGCATTAACATGGAATTGGTGGCGACGAATACAAAACCTCTACCTACTCTTTGGCTTTTCCGCCGGACTGATTTTGTGGTTAACAACTCTATTGTTTCTGATGAGCAGGTGATTTCAGTGGAGGCCACATTTAATTCTATAGTTCATAGACTGATGTTTGTAGATGCCAGCATCTGGGCAAATAGAAGAAGATTATCGTGGGATCTGGTACGGGACAATCACACTAATTATCCTTCTCCGTGGGCTATTTTTGGTGACTTTAATGCTGTCCTTGGAGCGCATGAGAAGACTGGGGCCCCTCCGGCTGCAAGGCCATGTCTGGATTTCAAGTCATTCATTGAAGATTGTGGACTTGTGGAAATCCCAACGATTGGTGCTAAATATACGTGGTCTAAAGGCTATGGCAGGGTTGATCTCGTTCAGAGCAGGTTGGACATGGGATTATGTTCTATAGACTTCCTTACATATTGGAGTCGCCTATCATGTGCGGTTTTGGACAGGCATCATTCGGATCATTGCCCACTCCTTATATCTTGCAATCCGCAGGCTTCATTGCGCAAAACTCCCTTCAAGTTTCAGTCGATGTGGACCACCCATCATGGCTTATATGATTATATCAAAGAAAGTTGGCAGCAAGCCCCTACTCTTAACAATCCGATGCTTACAGTCTGCAATAAACTCAGAGTGCTTCGTAAGAAGTTAAAAGTCTGAAATAAAACTGTCTTCGAGGACTTGAATAATAATATAAGTGCTGCATGTTTGCTTCTTGAGTAGGTGCAAGCCGATATTGCTACTAATGGACTTAATCCAGAGCGTAATAATAATGAGATGGTTACTCATGAAAGGCTAGATTATCATTTGCACCAACAAGAGATCTTCCTGAGGGATAAAAGCCGACTTAAATGGTTGAAGGCCGGTGATAGGAATTCCACATTCTTCCATCGGGCTGCTACTCAACACCAAGCTAGAGCCAAAATCAATTGTCGGAATGTGGAAGGCCAAGTAACTTTTGATCAGTAGGCTATCAAGTAGCAAATTATATCTTATTATCAACATCTTTTCTC
>CAODLS011102686.1:0-18382 GCA_948243855.1 Flueggea neowawraea | reverse complement strand
CTGCAAGTATGTTAGAGGTTCGCTCATCCCAGTGAAATTTGTATGGATTAAAGCAATGTAAGTACGAGTGACATTTGAGATTGAACCATGTTTGAGAATTGGCTAATCTACCTAAAGGGTGAGTACCCATTGGAGATAAGTGGACACATGAGCGATAAATCGAGTGAGACATCGATAATCGCCAAGGGGATTTAGTCAACGAGATTGAAAAGTACAACTTGTTGAAAGATTTGTCTTCATTAAATAGACTTTGTCATTTGAACTAGTATATACCTCGACCTATATTAATGAATGTAGAGACTCATTTCTCGTGAGAGAATTTGGAGTAGAAACCTATAAGGTTTAACCTAATATTTTTATCGTCCAATTCTCAATAGAGAATTTGGAAATAAAATCTATAAGGTTTAAACCAATGATTTCATTGTCTAATGTATGACCTTAGACATTCTTCGAGAGGATGGTATATTTATATTCGTTGTGATAATACCAAGTATTTTAAGGTGAATCTTGTCATTCTTACATTGTGTGAACGTCACACTTGTGGCTAGAAATGGTCTAGCATACTTGAATGACTTCAAAGATTGGTCAATGTCCAACTTTGATATTGCTAATATGGGTTGACCTTGGAGTCAAACTCTAAGAGATCGTTCGAGTAAATCCTTGTACCTCTTCAATTAAGATGGATCAACAAACTAATAGAACGCTTCAAGATGCAGAAATACATAACCCATAGATACCCGATGACTAAGAGAAAGTTTCTTAGTAAGTGCCTGCGTCCATAAATTTATGTGAGAGGAAGAATGTGTAAGGAATGTTCTTCGCGTAAATGTCATATGAATGTCTTTTGTAGTCTAATAAAGAGTACATGTGTTGATTACAAGACAATGTCTTGTAGTAAATGACTAGGTATGTACAATGCCTAGAGTTTACTATGCAATTAAGTTAGCTAGCAAATATTGATCCAACACGTGAGAGGGTGTTGGAAAGCAGTGAATAAGATACTTGGAAACTTTAGAGGCACTGCAAAATGTCTTTGACCGTGCAGTACATTTGCCAAAGATATAGAAAAATCATGTGTTCGTGTCTTGGAGAGTATTCCCGTGTCTTGGAGAGTCAGTTTGTGTCTTCCTTGTTTTGCCCAAAACGACGCCGTTTTGCTATGTTCTGCTTATAAAACCCTAACCCCGACCCTTCTTCGTCTTCTTCCATCTTCTTTGCCTTCCTTCACCCAAATCAGCCCTCTCTTACCTACCATTCATTCCCCATCCATCCTTGAGGTAAGTTCATTAATCTTTCTTGGTTTATGCTTTCATTTGGTGCATTTTTCATGGTTGGGAAGTTGTTGAACGAAAATGGGTATAGATGAGCTAGGGTTCAGTTTTGCTTTGATTCTAGGCTTGATTGGAAGTTGTTTTTGGTTGATTTATGTCTAAGGGACATGGAAGAACATGATTCTAAGTAAATATTGAAGGATTTTCATTGTTTGTTCTTGGAGCCTAGAAATCCAAATTTTGATTTGATTTTTCATGATGATATTGAGTTGTTTTGTTGAAATGGAGGTTAGATTTGAGTTTAGGAGATCGATTAGAGTCAATGTGGGTTGATTGGAATGTCGGATTTCAGTTGATTTGAATTTAGGGACGTTTTTCGTGTAGTTTTCTGTCGAAAGGACCAAATCTATAATTTGTCATAATTCTGAGCATATTGAGGACCAAATCTAATATTTAGCATTTTAGGGATTGATTTGCAGTTTTTGAGAGTTAGGGGACTAATTTGGAAAATTTGACTTCTTGGAGGACTATTTCCTAATTTGAGAATATTTTGGGACTAATTTATAATTTTTTAAAATTTTGAGGACCAATTCATAATTTATCAAGTCTCAGGGACTAAATGGTAATTTTGTAGGACGTTTGATTTTTGAGGTGAAAGTGAAAGATCTTAGATCGAAATAGGTTTCTGGGGGATTTGAGTTTGCATCTACATTTCATGTATTCTGTAGTGCCATAGTACTACAGTTTGACAATTGTCTTGTAATAATTGTTTCAGCTTCGTATCTCAGTCAGAGAGGTTAGCCAACCTTAGTGGTACGTGATTGGGCCATTCAGCTTGGATTACCAAGTGAGTGGAATTGCATCTTCAAACACATAGGTTGTGTCTCTTAAACTTATATGATTTTTGCTATGTCAGCACCTTTGCATGTAATTTGGAAATTACTAAAGAATCGGTAAATCCTAAAATTTGACTTATGTGGAAAAATCCATTTTTGAAATTTATTACCAGTCATAATAAATGTTTTGTTTGGGATTTTTGATAGTTTCTGAAATAAATATTATGTTTTAATATTTATTAAGATTTCGGTAACAAACCCTTTGTTTTGAATTTAAAGGTATCTTTATTTAGAAAATGTTTTATTTGGATTTAAGAATATTTTCTGCAAGATGTGTTTGTTTTTTAAATTAAGGGTATTTCGGAATAAATACTATGTTCAGCGTTTTGAGACATTTTTGCTAACAAACGTTTCGATTAAACGCTTGATATGTTTGAAGAACAACATGAATGTTCAGCATGTTTCCTGTTTGAATATTTTTAAATAAATATTTGCATATGTTTTCGGTACATACTTCGATATGGGACACCCACGTTACAGGGGTAAACGTAATATTTGGTATACCATAGTGAGAAATCAGTTACCAGAGTAGTAGTAACACTCAGCTATCAGGATAGATAGTAGCATGCAGTTACCAAGGTAGGTGGTAACTCGTGTGTAGCACAACACAAGTGGCTATTTTCTGATGGCAGAGTCCACGTATGATTCATATTTTTGATACTAGTCCCATATCAGATCATTTTGGCATGAAATATATTGGTTGGATACCAACTTCAGTGAGTTTGTGTTATTGCTCATTTTCCCGCTGTGTATTATTCTGTGAGTCAGGAAAGGCATATCTAGTTGGAGCACGGGGACTGCAATGCTTGCAGATGTGTCGAGATCAGTATCTTCTCAGTTACAGCCTTCAGACCCTTAGGGTAGACAGAGAGTACTATTTAGAGCCCTTAAGGTTGTCAGCTGTTAATCATTTTGAGTCGGATACTTTTTGGACTCTTAAGGTTGCTAAATTATTCTGATCTGATCTAGCTAGCACAGTTCTAATATAGTACGGGCATATGATCAATGATCATCAGCTCTGCGTATCATTTGGAATGATAATTGCAATGCATGGTTTTTTACTCTAAAAACGATTCATGATTTTTGACTCTGAAAAGATTAAGTATTTTTCTCTAACAACATTTTGGTATTTCCTACTGAAAATAATTTGGAAATTTCCCTGAGATTATTTTAACATTTATTTTCTGCAAATGTTTGGTGAAACATTTTGAAAGAAAGTATTCGATTATTTTATATTTGAAACTAAACATTTGTTGAGTCAAGTATTTGCAAATCTGTTTGATTATTGTCTTCTTTGATTGCGAATGATTTCGAAATGGATTTCAAAACTATGATACTATATCTACTGTGTATACGTATGTACATCTATATTTGCATGTGAAGTTTTCTAAACATTTTCAAACTATCTTTGTGAGGCATGTATAAGGCAATCTGGAGTGATGTTTTCTCACTAGGGATTCTTACCCCTTTCTTTTCTGTCTATTCCATTTACTCCTCCTATATTTTAGGTGATTTTGGTTGACTGCGGACGGTTGGCATTCAACATTTGGTGAGCCACTCCGGAGATTTAGTCAGTGACATTTTGTTCGGACTCAGTTATTTATTTTTTTAGTTGCTCCACATCGGTATTCTTGTGGGTACTTAGTTTTGCATAAATATCTGGTATTTAAATGTGATTTCTTATTTACAAGCAATTTATTAATAAGAAATTGTTGTTTTAAAGAAATTTGGATTTCTACTTTATTATTGATATTTAATGGATTTAGTTCAGATTTGAAATAAATTAGTTTTAGTTCTGTTCTCTAAGGCTTGTACGAGATGGGTTAGTCTTCCATAGACGGTTCAAATTTAAAAAAAAAAATGTTTTACGACGAATTCGTCGCAAGGTCCCTTTTCCAATTTAATTCAATTTTTCAAAAAAAAAATTAAATAAATTATATTAATTGGAAAAATATTGTAATATATATATATATATATAGTGGGAAAATATTGTAATTTTTACCCTAGTTTTGATTCTTTTATTCTAATTAGAAAATATTTTTATTCTAATTAATTGCTAGAACTATTACCCTTATTAATTCAAAAATATATTTATGTTTAGCATAAATGAATTAAAACTAGGGTGAATGTTTAAGACATATAACATTTGAGTAATTTTCAAAATTTGGGTTAAAATTTAAGAAATATATCATTACAAACAATTAACTTATCATATTAATTAAATTAAAAGCATGAATTTTACAATTAATTTATAAATAAAAAATAAAGGTCAAAGTTTTTGCGACGAAAATGTGATTCCGTTGCAAAATTTGCGACAAACTAACATTTTTGCGACGAAAAATGTGATTCTGTCGCAAAGTTTTCGGACGAAAGAAATTTTCACCGCAAAAATTGTGACGAAAGCTGATTTCATCGCAACACTTGCTACAAAAGCATTTTGTTGCAACAAATTGCGACGAAATCACATTTTTCGTCGCAAAATAGTCAACCCAAACTTTTTCAACGAATTCGTTGCAAATTTGCGACAAACTAAATTTCGTCGCAAAAACATATTTTTCTCACAATTTCGTTGCTATATAATAAATTATAATCATTTCTCCAATTAATGATTTTCTAATTAATGCAATTAACTTTTGTCATTTAATCCGCAGATAATTTTTCGTTTCATGTGTATCATAGGTTAAAAATCATAAAAAGCCATTATTAGAAGGGGTTTCCCGTACAAGTACGTAGATCTAAGAGATTCTAGCAATAAACCACCCCCCCCCCCCGGCTTCTCTCTTTGTACGGAAGTGTCTATGTGAGTATACACTACAAATAAGCACCATTACTCTTCTTCTTCTT
Organism: Flueggea neowawraea; assembly: GCA_948243855.1. Lineage (NCBI taxonomy): Eukaryota > Viridiplantae > Streptophyta > Magnoliopsida > Malpighiales > Phyllanthaceae > Flueggea > Flueggea neowawraea. The sequence goes on along the minus strand of CAODLS011102686.1, from coordinate 13,371 downwards.
CTTCTTTTAATTATATTCATTTGTTTTGATAGGTAACATCTAGATAATTTATATTCAAAACTTGTACAATCTTGCTCACTAGACTTTCTCTAAAACATGTAATTTTAATAATATTATTTAAAAAAATTTCAGCTTCAATTGATTATATATTATTTGGTTATTTTAACTTACTACATTTTAATTAACTATATATATATATATATATTTCAATTTTACTTTGAACATAATATTCTCTTATTTTTCATAGGTGTGTTGTGAATTAAAAAAGAGTGATGATAATTATGAAGCTTATGGTCTCTCATGTTCATATGACTTGTATCTCCATCGTGTCTGTGTCATGCTTTCTTCATTCTTCTCCTTCCGACGCACATTTGTGCCCTAATTTGTCTATCTTTTTGTCTTTTTTCAGTTTTCTCCTGGTTTCATTTATCACTTTTTATTCGCTTTTCCATTATTCTTTCCTTTTTGCTACCTTATCATGACTGATTCTAACCCAATTCCTAACCACAGCCAAAACCAAAATCTGGTGGGGCTCACAGCAATCACTTGCCCATTGCCTTTAATGTTATTTTATAAAAGAAATAAAATTTAATATAATAAGTACTATATATAATATACTACAATTTTGTAACGTAGTAATATATATACAAATATATAAACATACCATGTGCATATTATACATAGACCTTAAAAATATCTTATATAAACTTATAATGTATACAATCTATGTAGAAGGACTAAACAATGTGGGCCTCGACTTGCCCCTAGTTGGCTCCAGTGGCGAAGGGCGGCCGAACCCACCAGAGGTGGGGTACCCCTATAGCTCCTCCGATCCACTTCGCCATCACTGGTTTCGTCCCCTCCACCTCCCCATCTGCAACTCTGAGACCCCTCTGCTGCAACCTAATTATTTTTTGTTTTAAACTAGGACGAAACAACACCATTTTGCCCTGATTTAAAACTAAAAACAATAATGTTTCCTTAGCGAACGACTGGTTGTTCATTCGCTCTAAGGAAATATTTCAAAAAGAAAAGGTAAAAGGGCATTACGTCTTCCCTTCATTCTCTATTTCTTCTCCAAAAGAGTCCTAAAATGCAGTTGCGCAGCAGGAGAAGTAGCAAGCCTGCCACCACCACTCCGCCAGTCTTAGATGCCTGTCGTCTTCGTCAGTCCACGACGGTAAGTCTACTTGCTCCTTTGAACTCTTTTTTTCTTCTAATTTCAACTAATTGGGGTTTTGTAAATTGTTAGGTTTTTAGATTAATTAGTTGAGTCTCTGCTAGTCCCAGACGCCGCCACCATTCGGATAACTTGTCGTCACACTCGCCGCCCGTCATCTCTGTCAGTTCGTACCGGTAAGTCACCTTGCTCCTTACAACTTTTGATGAGTGAGGATTTATACTAAATATATAAATTTTAACTATATATAATAGATAAATATCTAAAGTTGTAAAATTTCAAGTATAATATAAGTGATTTATAAAAAAAACTTATTGAAATATTTTTAAAATATAAATAACATTGTGATGAGCATTTTGACTTATGTGGTTCTTACTTTTTTGAAAAATAAACGAAAAAAAAAAAGAAAAACATTCCATTTGCATATGTGTTACAATTTCGTGAAGCTTTATATATTAATCATATTTCTAATTAATGATTTTCTCTAATTTGTATCTTTTAATGATATTATTTAAAAATTTTCAAAATTTCAGTAGAAAAATGTAATCTTTTATATTATTAGTTAGTCATTTTAGGGTATTAAATTTTCATTGTATGATTTTTTTATTGAGTTGTATTACAAGTAGTTTTTCAAAATTATCATTGAAATAGTAAATTGAATGAATAAAAATGGATTTACTTTTGCATACAAAAGTAAAAATTTAATCAAATAAAAAAGATAAAAAAATAAATTCTAATTGATCAAATATTAATTAAAAAATAAAATAATAAAAACATCAAAGATCAAAAACAATCCATAAACTAATAAAAAATCTAATGAAGTCCCAATATTCAAAATGCTTTTTATGTTGTACGGCAAAAACACAGATATATAAAGTAGTTTTGTTTTTATATGATTAAAGAGTATATTTTAGTTCCATTAGATTAATTTTATTCAAGAAGTACAAGTTTCACACTCTCCCCTCAGTAATCTCATCCTTATACTCTTCCTTCCTTCCATCTCCTCTTCTCTTCTTGTTCAAAACAAAATATTGTTTCCTTCATTTTTTTCCTTCTATATATTTACTGTCACTGCAAAACTCTTTGTATATCTCGTCAGAAAAAGAAAGCCCCCTCTTTATATATATATATATAGTATACATGAATCCAAAATGGAAGCATAAGTTGTTTCCATATGATGCTTGACTCTAGTGAGTTCAAGTGTTAAAATGAGCTGTAAATTTACACCTTGACTCATCCACCAAATTATTGCTAAATCATAGTCTTAGTGGAACTATACACTAAATTTTTCATATGGTAATTCACTTGTTTAAATTTGTTTTCATGTACCATTTAAAACAAAATGCGCACATTCGTTCAACTATAATATTAATATTATATCAAATTATCATTCTAGTCTAGATCTTATTCCAACTAATTTGGCTTTATTAACCCTCAACACAATTCTTAGGCAAAATAAAAAGATATTTTTTTAAGAGATAATTAGGACACTACCAAAAAATGACAGGTTTGCGATCGAAAAAAAAAATAACAAACCAATTTCGTCACAAAAGCAGCCTTGCCCCAACATTTGGTCACCAAAATTCGTTGCAGAAAACCCCGTCACAAAAAAAGGCAAAATTCATCGGACCGTTGCGACTGGTCAACCTTCCGTCACAATTTTATCGACGGAGTCAATCGTCAACTACTTTTGCAACGACTTTTGCGTTTCGTGACAAGTTAGTGACAAATTGGTAGCAACGTTTTGTGACAAATTCGTAGCAACATTTTGTTGTTGCAAAGTTTGTGACAAAATGCGTCACAATTGTGCATTTTTTGTATTTTTTAATTATTTAATAATATTATTAAATTATTTAATAAAAACTCAATGAAATATTTAATTTTCATTTAATCTAAAAATATATTAAATATTTAATGTTTGCTAATTCCAAAATATAAGAAATGAGACGTTATCTCCGCAAATTGGCTAAAGATGGAGTATGTAAACATAGATTAATTAATTTATTTGCCACAAATTTAGCCTGATTTATTATTCATTAAATTTAAAAGTCTTAATTTTTCAACCGTATGAAGTAGACTTCATTCCAAAGACGTGGTTTATTTCCGCCATAATACTCGTTTGAGTATTTATGAACAAGCTTGATTGTAGGCTTGTGAACATGCTTGTTTATTAAGCTCGTGAACAAGCTCAATTGCAGGCTCCTGAATAGGCTCGTTTGACAAGCTCGTGAACACGCTCGATTGCAGGCTTGTGAATAGGCTCGATTAAAGCTCTTGATTATGCTCATTTAATGTATTCGTATATTCTTATATACGAATATACACTAAATAGCTCGACTTTAAGATCATTTATATTATTATATAGGAAAATATAGTCAATATTACATATAATGTATTCTTATTCTACTTTTAAATTATTAATATTCAACATAAATATGTGTACAAAGGTGTACACTCACTATTATTTTTTACAATTTTGATTACCAATTTGATTCATTTTTTAGTTCATAAATTATTATTTTCAAGTATTCTAAGTCCCTTTGAGAGCAAAAGAAATATGAAGTGAGCCAATTGTCCTACTGCATCAGTTAAAAATGCTAAATTTATGTGTATCGTATATTAATATGTAAGGTATATGATATATTTATAGCATTTTTATGATATATTTATGTGTACCGTATAATATATAATCTATATGCTATTGTTTCTTCAACATTAGTCAATTAACTATATTCACTATATAATGCTATTGTTTCCTCAACATAAGTCAATTAACTATATTCACTATATAATGCTATTGTTTCCTCAACATTAGTCAATTAACTATTTTCACTATATAATACTATAGTCAATCAACATTAAAGTGTTCAAAGGTGTTGTTGTTTCTTCAACATTAGTCAATTAACTATATTCACTATATAATGCTATTGTTTCTTAAACATTAGTCAATTAACTATATTCATTATATAATGCTATAGTCAATCAACATTATTCAATTAACTATATTCATTATATATGATATATGTATAGCATTTTTAAAGCTTTGTACATATTAATTTTATTTTGTACACCATTTGTACACATAAATTTAAGGTTGTGTACACCTTTGTATACCTAAATTTTATGTTCTGTACACTTTTTGTACACCTAAGTTTCATTTTCTTATACTTTAGTAAACCTAAACTTTAGGTGTACAACATAAATTTTTGGTGTAGAAAGGTATACACAACCTGAATTTTATGTGTACAAAAAGTATACAACATAAAATTTTGGTGTATAAAGTGTACACAACCATAAATTTAGGTGTACAAGGTGTACACAACTTGAAATTTTTGTTTACCGTATAATATATAATGTATATGCTATTATTTCTTCAACATTAATCAATTAACTATATTCACTATACAATGCTACTGTTTCTTCAATATTACTCAATTAACTATATTCACTATATAATGCTATAGTCAATCAACATTAGTTAAAGTGTATATAAATACCAATTATATAGTATTTAATTAATTTAATTAATTTATTTGACATTATTAACATACCAATTACCAAACAAACTTATATAAGAGAAAATAAGAGGTTCTCAAATTAGTAAAACAAGAAGAAACTCAAAAGGAAAAATTATGTTCATTGAAGCAAGAATCAAATCAAAGACCATAAAAACAATGATCAAATGAGATTGATAAAAGTGACAGAGGGGAAAGTACACAGAACCAACCAACAAGATATTTTCCTAATCAGAGGCAATAGTATACTACTCAAAATTCAAAAATGAAAAAAAAAAACTCAAAACACACCTACACACTGTCTCTGTCTCAAAACCAAAAAAAAACCTAGCGCTGTTCTCGACCTCGCCTCTCGTCCGCCGCTCTTCCTTCATCCTTCGACCTTCGTTCGCCGTCTCTTTGCCTCTCATCCGCTGATCTTAGCTCTATCCTCTCACCTTTCTTCCGTCGTCTCTTCGCCTCTCGCCTCGCCTCTCATCCGCCGCTCTTCTCTGTCGCCTCTCATTTGCTGTTGTCGTTTTGGGATGAGGATCAGTTCGGCTGCTTGCTGACATCAGCTGACGCCTACATCACAACTCATCGGTGAGCTTCCGATTTACTTGTTTCAATGCTTTCCCTTTTAATTTATGGTTTTCACGATTTTAGGGTTGATCAAGTTTCAGCTACTGGGTGTTAGGGGTTTATGTTTTTAAAAGCATTTTCACTGAGACGCAATTATTATCATTGGTTCTTGTTTTAATATCTTATCAATTCCTGAATTCAGATTGCTAGTGTTATAATTACGGTGCGAAGCGCCAGAGACAATTCTTTGGGTGACTACGATTGTGATTTTGTGTGTTCATTATGCGTGTGTTTTTCTTGTTTAAACTTGGTCATTTTGCTGTTCTCCAATTTTATTTGAAGTTTCCTAGTTATCTACAACTCCTGTGTAAGCAAAATAAACCAATTATTTGAAACCTGACATAGTTATGTTTTTTAATTCGTATAGCAAATTTTAGTCAGTTTCATCAATGGGCACATAATACTGAATTAGAATAATTTTTATGAGTTGACTATAAACACAAAACTAAAAACAAGTCATCTGCAGAGTGACCATTTCTCCACATTATTTCTTTCCTGAATGTATCTGCGATATGAAATTTCTGTATACTTTCTTTTACTTATATTAGTTAAGATTGTACAATGATTGTCAGCAAAAAAACAAGTAAGTATACGCAAAATTTTTGTAATGTCTATTGTTTTTATTACTACTTTATCAATTTTTAAAGTTTATGATTTTGTTTTGTAGGGAAAAGGCAAGGAAGAGGAGGTTCAGTTGGTTGAATTTCCGCTTTCTTAAATCTATTCTTAGATTGGTAAGATTTAATTGAATAAAACTTTTATTGTTTAAATCTGTTTACCTTGTTTAATTTTTTATATTTGAAATTGCCGGATTGATATTTTGGGAGGTGATCACAAATTGCAAATGTCGATTCTTGGAAGACTGAAAGCTGCTTAATTATGTTTTGTTTTGTCAAGATTTATATTATGAGATTGTTGGTTTGTATAATTTTACATATTGAATTTGATGTTTGGTTGTCTTTAGAGTATCCTTAATTAATTAGAAACTAAACAAATTATTTCATTTGTAAATTTTTAACTAGCTCATAAATGAGCTCGAGCTCGGTTCAAGCTTAAACAAAACCGAGTTTTGTTCTTTATCAAGCTCATACGAGCTTATGTGAAACGAGCTTCGAGTCAAGATCGAGTAATAATGATGAACGAGCTTATAATCAAGCCGATCTCGAGTTCTCACTAACTGAGCTTCCCGCGAGCCAAGCGCTTGAGCTCTCACTAATTGAGCTGAGATCGAGCTCTAAATAAACGAGCTTCTCGTTCGGCTCATGAGCTTATCCTCCCTATTTTGAGCTGAGCTCGAACATTTTAAAAAGCTCAAGGTCATTGTAGAGTCGAGCCAAGCCTGAACACCTTAAAGCTCTACTTGGCTTGATTGCAACCCTATTTAGAATTGGAATTGTCTTTTCTTTAGATCATCCAAACAGGTTATTTGGAATTGGTTTGGGTCTAATTCCTCAATTCTCTAATTCCACCATAATTCTAGGTCTTCCAAATGGGGCCTAAAAGCCTAAGAAAAAATAAGGGAACAATCTTGTGGCACGCTCCGTTGGGACATCATAAAACAATGATGAAAACATAGAGTAGAAAAGAAATTGCCGCTTCTAATCTAGTACAAACACATGGAGGGCAGTCTCAAAGGTGTTAAATTTAGAGACTGGAAAGAAAATGGAGAAACATGCTATCAATTTGGTCGTGGATCCTAAAGCAAAAAACACCAACAAAATTCTTGGGGGACAGTCCCAAAAAGTCTCAATACATGAGCTAGACCACCGTCCCGACAAATAATTCGTGGAGACGTATCAACCACCCCACCGGAGGGAAGACACCGTAAAGAAAAATACTCTCAAAACTCCTGGAGGATAGTCCCATTTTGCTTCTTTGGTCATTCTAGAGACGGGAACAAGTTTGGAGGGGAGACCCACCAACCTCCATCAAGGACAAAGGATCTGAAGACTTTTAATGGGTTTGGCCGAAATGGAAACGGCAAGGGGACCACACAAATTTATGGCTTCATCGGTCCCCAAACCCAACCAGCATCCTATGAACCGAGAAACTCGCCTTCGGTTCAGGGGGCATGTACAGGGAAAGAATGAACTCGTATGTCCCTGGGAGATATACCCCCAGCATCCGTCCCCGTAAGTTTTGACAAGGGACCCATTGGATAATAACGCCTTAAGGGAAATTGTGTAGGAAATGCTTGTCCCTAGTTTTAGGCCTATTCATAGGCCGAGTTCCGGTAGTTGTATCCGAAATATATTAATCAGGAACCTTTTCCCAGGGCAGTAAGGATACCAGATTGTACTATTTTTTCAGGAGAGGACGAACAATCGACAATTGAGCATGTGTCTAGGTTCACTACTCAATGCGGGGAGTTCTCTAACTTTGATTCTTTTCCAAATATTCTGTTGAAATTATTTCCTAACTCTCTCATTGGGTCAGCTTTTGCTTAGTATGTGTCCCTCCCTAGCAACTCTATTTTTTCATGATTGTTGCATACACAATTCTACCACACCGAGCCAGAGATTTGCATAGCTGAACTGTCCCAGATCACCCAAAAAGCAGGAGAAAGAGCTAATGATTACATTACATGTTTCAAAACAATGATGCAGAAATGCAAAGTTAACATGCTGGAGATTGAGTACGTCAAGATGGCGCAAACGTGGACTGGAATTGGAACTGAGAAAGAAATTCCAATGCATGGAATTTCAAGATTTTTATGAAATGGCTACCAAGATAGTAGAATATGAAGAGATGCTCAGAGAAGAGGGTGTAAGAAAAAAGAATGGCAGTGCCGAAACCGAGGACGTACATATAGCGGACTTGGCCACCAGGGGTTGTTTTACATATCCTAAGTTGGTGAAGGCACCAGCATCCACAGCACTAAACAAAGCTGGCCATCAGGAGCAAAATGAGTCGTGATACACCTTTGACGTAAGTAAAACCTTAGAAATTTTTGATTACATGTTAAAGGAGAAATTTATTACTTTGCCTGCAGATCATAAGATTCAAGCCAAAGAGGAAACAAGGGGAAAAGACTACTGTAAATATCATAATTCGTGGACACATTCCACAAATGCATGTTGGGTGTTTAAAAATGTGATCCAGGATCATATTAACAAGTGTGTTTTGTTGTTTCCTGAAGAAACCATGCTCATTGATGAAAACTCATTCCCACTTATGGCTGGAGCTAATATGGCTAGTATTGATTTGAGTGGTTGGCTAAACCAAAACAAAGAAGAGGAGTCCCTAGTCAAGAAGGGCTGGAATATTTGGCAAAGAGAACCAAGTGAAGACGAGGCTAAGAACAAGGAGGGGACAATCCAACCAATAGAGGGGATGAGACCAAGACAAACCCACCAAACACATCTAGCTTCAATGAGGCCGTTGAACTCTCATGTTATATAGAAGATTGATGGATGATTGAGTTTACTAGAGATGGGTGATAGTAGTTGCAACTAACATCTGTCTAAAAGAAGAAAAATAAAATGCAGCACTGTAGTTTCTTTTCAATAAAGAGGATACGAAGTTGCTGAATATTTCATGTTCAATATCTGAAGAATTGCAGGCTTCTTTAGCCGCAAAAAAAAAATCAGATCAAAAGCATGCACTTGCGGAGTTGGCTTTGTTTTTTTTTTTGTTTACAAGCCACACCAAAGAGAGAAAAAGAGAAAGGAAATGAGAGTGAAATAGTTAAAAATAGGCTTCAGGCCATTTCTTATTTATTTCATTGAATACAATTCCATACAGTAACAATTTTCATTCAAGACCAGTTTTGTGTACAGGGGGGCAAGATCCAAAAGAAAAGTCATACATTAAACTGGAGAACTCTTTGATGTTTCTGTAAAAGAGTGTCTCATCTTCCTCTTTTGGAACCTCCTTCAAATCTTGGTGTTGGATCAACAAGAGGACTGTGATTTCATCCAGGTTTCTATCTGTCGAACAACAAAAAGGACATAGGAAAAACAATGAGACCCCAAAGGATGAATGAAGTCCTCCGACAACAAACAAACAATTTTAGCAAAAAGGTAATTCTAAAAATCCAAATTTTGTTTGAACTAACCTGGTTGTTATGACTATGTTAAGGGGACAATTTACCGGAAACAAATTCAAGATGGGAATGCAAAGTGGGTCTCTAAGCCAGTCTTGGGACATAATTTCAGTTATTTTCACACAACTGTAATTGTTTCTATAAAAGGGGAAGTTGTAAAATTGGCCTTTGGCCATTTTACAAAGATCATTTGCCGCAACAATCTGCTTTGAAAACTGTCCAAGAAAAAGGGAGGTTAGAGAACTTATTTGCAGTCGAATTCTTATTGAAATTCCAGCAGCATTTCGACTGTAACTGAGCCAAACTCCATGTTTCAAGAATAAAGAAACATCACAATTCAACAACTACAATTCATAATTCAGTTAATACAACAATTGATCTCAATCAAAAAGGATATTCTTTATCTTTATTGAGAGTGACCGAAATTATGGATACAAGCTGGGACATTCCTTGGAGTTGAACAGATTTGAAAATGCAAAATCAGAGACTTGGAAAGCCTGGGAAGTGTGATCTATATCTTCACAATGCAACAAAAAAGAGAGAAGAAAATGGGAGAAATTAGAGACCTAAAAATCAAAAGGGCTACAAGCCTACAAATAATGGAGTTCCAATCTATTGGCCTTAACACAAAAAGGGGTTTTCCCCAAGAAGCAGCGGCACATTTTCCTCTTGGCTTGAAGCTCAACAAGCTCCAACGGGCGACATTGTTGTTCTCTTTTTGACCGAAACAAGGACCGACACTCTCTCCAGCAACAGTAAGACTCGATTTCCTCTTGGAGGAACGTTGTCTCCTAAGGCACGACGGACGACGATGGCGGTCTGTGACGTGAGGCTCGATGAACTCCAAATATTGGATTTTTTATGTCGACGACATAGTTGAGAGGGGGAGGTGAGATCTATGTTTCCGTTTGGTTTTGAGACAAGAATAAAAGCTGGGTTGGTTTTTGTTAAAAGAATGGACTATGGTGGCTGGTTTGTTTTTAAAAAAGATTGGGTCGGTTCAATGGTGCGCTATTTCTAGTGGTTTGGTTCATGAGGGTTTAGTTTGATTGAGGAACTTCTTGGTTTTGGGTTTGGTTTGTTGGCTGGTTTGGTCCACAACAAAGGGTTGGTTTGGTCAAGTGGGTGTTGGCTTAGGTGTTCTCCTAGTTTGGATCTTAAAATTGTTTTTGGTTTGCTCTTGGATTTGGTGGATTAAATGTGTCGCTGTGAGGCATATTACAACACGTGTATCTTAGGAAATGCTAAAGCCTCGTTGTTTAACTTTAAACATAGCCACTATGGAATGCCCACAAATGCTGCAGTAGTTCTACAGAGGAAAAATACTGCAAAAAACTATGTTTCAAGAGAAGATTAACTTAAAGGGTTCGAAAATGGCAAAACAAAATTCCAAGGTAGGGGTGTAAACGAGCCAAGCTACTCGCAAGCGGCTTGGAGTTAAGCTCGGTAAAAACTTGTTTACGGCTCGGCTCGATAATAAATGAGCCGAAGTTGAACAAAATTTGAAGTTAGACTTTGTAAACATGCCGAGTTTGAACACTGGAAAGCTTGTGAACGAGGCTCGTTTGCTTGTTCTTGAATAGGCTCGATTGTAGGCTCGTGAACAGGTGTGTGAACAAGTTTGTTTACTGAGGTCATGAACATGCTCATTTACAAAGCTCGTGAAGAGACTCGATTGCAGGATCATGAACAAGCTCGTTTTTCAAAGCTCGTGAACAGACTCGATTGTAGGCTTGTGAACAGGCTCGATTAAAGCTCGGGAATAGGCTCATTTAATGTATTCTTATATTATTATATACGAATATACACTAAATAGCTCGACTTTAACATCATTTATATTATTATATAGGAATATACACTAAATATTATGCGTAATGTATTCTTATTCTACTTTTAAATTATTAATATTTAACATGAATATGTATACAAAGGTGTACACAACATGTAATTCTTTTATGAAATATTCTTTTTTTTTTCAATTTTGATTACTAATTTGATTCATTTTTTTTGTTCATAAATTGTTATTTTCAAGTATTCTAAGTCTCTTAGCGAGCAAAAGAAATATGAAGTGAACAAATTATCTGACTGGACAAGTTAGAAATGCTAAATTTATGGGTATTGCATAATAATATATAAGGTATATGATATATTTATAGCATTTTAAAGCTTTGTGCACATTAATTTTATGTTGTACACCTTTTGTTCACATAAATTTAAGGTTGTGTACACCTTTGTACACTGAAATTTCATGGTGTGCACTTTTGTACAACTAAATTTCATGTTATGCACACCTTTTGTACACTTAAGTTTCATTTTCTGTGTACCTTTGTAAACCTGAACTTTAGACTTAAAACATAAAATTTTGGTGTACAAATTGTACACAAACATAAATTTAGATATACAAGATGTACACAACTTGAAATTTAGGTGTATAAAGATGTACACAACTTAAAATTTAGGCATACAAAAGATGTACAATAAAGAATTTTTGTGTACAAAAGGTGTACACAACCATAAATTTATGTGTACAAAGCTTAGAAATGCTATAAATATGGCATATACATATATAATGTATATGATATATTTATATGTACCGTATAATATATAATGTATATGCTATTGTTTCTTCAACATTGGTCAATTAACTATATTCACTATATAATGCTATAGTCAATCAACATTAGTTAAAGTATTCACTATATAATGCTATTGTTTCTTCAACATTAGTCAATTAAATATATTCACTATATAATGCTATAGTCAATTAACTATATTCACTATATATGATATATTTATAGAATTTTAAAGCTTTGTACACATTAATTTTATGTTGTACACCTTTTGTACAGATAAATTTAAGATTGTGTACACCTTGGTACACCTAAATTTCATGGTGTGAAATTTTCTATGCCTAAATTTCATGTTATGTACACCTTTTGTACACCTAAGTTTCATTCTGTATGCTTAGTAAACCTGAAATTTAGGTTTATAAAAGATGTACAACATAAAATTTTGGTTTAGAAAGGTGTACACAATTTGAAATGTATGTGTACAAAAGTTGTACAACATAAAAATTTGGTGTACAGAGTGTACACAACCATAAATTTAGGTTTACAAGGTGTACAAAACCTAAAATTTAGATGTATAAAGGTGTACACAACTTGAAATGTAGTGGTACAAAAGGTGTACAATATAGAATTTTGGTGTACAAAGGTGTACACAACCTTAAATTTATGTCTACAAAGCTTAGAAATGCTATAAATATGTCATATACATATATAATGTTAGTGTAAGCCCTAGCCCCAATTCATTGTATATGTACCTTTTATTTTGGAAATAAAAACATGAGGCATTAATTTTATCACTCATTTATTTCTGTGCATATATGGTTGATAAAATGTCCATGAATGAATATTCGGCACTTGAGTTATCAAGGTGAGGACCTTGATAGTAGAACCTGGAAGGGATAAAGAAATTCATTCTAAACATCCCTAGTCGATTATAACCACGGGAGTGGAAATAAACTAAGACTAGTATGAGCTCTGGCGATGATCATGTTCTACGGGTCATTGATAGGGAATATCTATCAGAGTTCATAGATACAAAGTTTGGAACAAGGTATCTGGATTCGATCCGCTAATGAGAATACTGCATTATGGCAAGTCATTATCATGCAATGCTTATATTGGAATCCTCAGACATAAAATCACTATAGGGCTTTTGGTGACTTGTCGTATACTTTGACATACGCCTAACGTGGCTGTAACTGGTTGACAAGTTTGGGTATGATTGGGTATGCGGAGAATCTCGTAAAGAAACATGAGTGAAGTGATGGGATTGCCCCTCTCGTAAAGAGATAAGATATCACCGGCCACTTAGTAGTGCGTAGGCACGCCCAAATGAAATGATAAGAGACATCATTTAGTTGACATAATCAATCTTACCAGATAGTCAAGAAAATGATTCAGCAATAAATAAGGATGACTGGGTCAATGCCTTACGCTAATCAG
>CAODLS011102662.1:0-26536 GCA_948243855.1 Flueggea neowawraea | reverse complement strand
GTAAAATATCACGTCTAATCCCTCAAACAACTGCCTAGAATCCTGTCAAATTCATTTTGGTTCTTTTCATTCATAAATAACACCATAATGTCCCTAACATCAAAACCCATTATTTCCTCCTTTTTTTCCCAAACCACACCTCCATCTTTTTCCTCAACAAACCAGAAAACTTCATGTGGTCATCCTCAACAATCCCAGAACCATCAAACTCACCGAAACAGCCCCCAAACTTTCTGTTTTAACTACTCCTTTACCAAGAAATCATCAACTCATCACCCATCCTTAGTCCATCAAAAACCCAACCAAAAGTAACTCTAAACCATCCAGAAATAATGAAAAAAACGAAGTCAATCCTCTACCAACAATAAAGAACACACATAAATGACTTGAAACAGAAAATAAAAGAAGAAAATGAGTTGGTTTCCTTACCTCACTTGAAGAAAACCCACGGAGATTGAGAGAGAAAGAGAGAACTGAAGTTGAAGGAGAGAGAATGAAGAAAATGAGAAAAGAGGGTGAACTGAGATGGGCGGTGTATGCGTGTTAAGTAGCAGAAAAAGGTGGCAGAAATTGCGGTGGAGAACTGATGTTCAAATCAGAGAATTCAGAATTTGGGCTGTGGGGTTTTTGAAGACAAGAAGAAATGGTGTCGTTTTGCCCAGAATTTGCCCAGCACAGTCGACCGAACAACATGCGCGTGGCTCGCGCGATAGCTCCTCTCGAAGAAACGAAACGTGTTCCGCATTAACAGCCCCCAACCAGACACACGAACAACAGCAAGTAAACGCGGACGACAACATCCCCAATTGCAAATCACATGTCATATGCACTAAACACATGAATGACCTGTCACTCCTCTTCCTTTTGGAGTCCGATTTTATTTTCAGATTTTAACCAATTTCCACCTAATTAATCAACTTTAATCACTTCAAAAATTCATTAATAATCCAATTAATATTTAAAACATAAAAATATAATTTTGAACATAAATAAAAATATTTTTATTATTTTCCAAATAAGTAGGAAAATTACCAAAAATTATCAAAATTTATTGGAAAACTTTATAAAAAATCCATGGAAAATTATCAATAAAAATAAATCTAAAAAATACGAGATATTACAGAACGAAAGAAAAAAAATGTATGATGAAGAATGTGGAGTAAAGCAAGGAAATTCATAGAGAATTGATTTTGGGCAGCCTTGTTTTATTAAGCAAGGACGTGTTTATTTCATTTTGCATTAACTTGGTTGTTGTAGTATAGTGGTGAGTATTCCCGCATGTTCACTGCTATACACAAATATGTTCTAAACAAGTTAATTATATTTTGATGGGTTTGACACCCTATCAATTTTGGCATGTCTCAGGGGTTGTTTAGTGGTTAGGAAAATAGTCTACATGGCGTCCCGAGACTATCGATTAAGTAAGAAGAGAGTGGTTATATTTCTAGATATTTATATTTCGTGTCTGTGATCAACCGATTGGATTGAACGGAGCAAATACCTTGGCTAGACTTCTCTCATTATTGAATTTTAACTATTTTCATTGCTGCAATTTAATTCTTTATTGCAAATTTTAATCTTTGAATATTTCATTCTCGGCTTTGCTTACAAAATTTATCAACTTTATTTTATTTTTCTGCTTTAGCATTTAAGCATTTCTGTACCGGTCTCTGTGGTTTGACCCTACTCACCGCTTTACTCATTATTTGTTTCCCAAGCAGGTTAATATTATTTTGGTGAGTTTGACACCCTATCAACCAGCTGTCACAAACTGTACCTGTCAGAGAATATTCCATTTTTGAATTAAATTCCCATGGCGCAACTTGAACTTGTCTTCATTCTGGATCTCGTCTATGTGTGTAATACTCTCTTCTACGTGCGTAGAAAGAATTTTGATGGTCACTGTGTTTTGGAAAGAATAATCCACGCACACTGCACTGCCTTCTATGGGCATAACACCTCTTCTACGTGCATAGTATACTCTTTTATGTGAACAATATCCAGTCTGCACCTTTGCACTTATTTTCATGGATGTTTTGCATTCATCATCATCAAAATCAAATTCAACATTTGGTCGTGGGCACACTTAAGTAGACCAAAACTTGTCGCAGCAGTGACACCCTATAGAGACAAGAAAACAATGTGACGGAAGAGGACAAATATGTAGGGAACAAAGGGTATTTTTGGACATCATTTGTAGGGTTTTGTGACTTGGACAAAGAGTATAAAACCCTCTTTAGTCGCCATTTGAGACATCTTTAGACACCTAGAGATCACCTTTTACATTTTATTTTCTTTCTCAAGAACAATTAGATTAGATCTAAGGAAAGTAAGAGGGGAATCACGTCAACCAAGGTTTCCTTGTTGGGTATTGTTCATCACGGCTTATGGGTTTAATGGGTATTTTTATTTTTGTTTTGATTCCAATACGTTAGCTTGATGTTCTTAGTTGGGGTGTAAAGATGTAGGCTAAGGATGATAATTTTGCTATGCTATTGATTGAATTTTGTTCCTTATGTTATATATGTGTAGTTTGAGTTGGGATTTGATTTAATGACTTATTTTGGTTCACTATTGTTGAGCTTGATTACCTTGATTATAGTTTTAGTAAAGCTAGTTCAAGTATCGAGAGATGAAGGCTAGATGAGGCTTTCTTGCATTAAACTTATGTGGTTAGGATAGAGATATTGTTATGCCTATAAGATGTTCGATGAAATTCTAAAGAAGTCTAATGACTCTAATTAACTTAGGTGAGGCCGAGATGACCCTCTTAATCAATGTGAAGATGGTTTAGATGACCTTGACAGAAGCTCCAATCTAGCTCAGTGGAACACACAACCCTAGAAAGCCTTTCATTGGCTTAGCTAAATTTGATTTCTTAGCCGAAATCTTGAAACCCCAACGTCTTTCTCTTATTGATTTCTTCATTTTAAACCTTAGTTTTCATTACTTGCATTCTGTTTTGTTTTAATTTACCAAAAACCCAAAAACCAACCATGTGTTTTCTTTTTTTTTTCGATCATAATTAATTAACGTTCTCTAAGTATTCGATAACCGATGAATACTTGAGGGTTAAAACTACATCTATTCTTGTGCACTTGCAAGAACCTGACCAGGTAGTCCGTGAGTCTAAGCGAATCCTACATCAACAGGTAGCGTATAGGCGAATCCCAACCAACAAAGCACGAGAGAGATTTTGGACATCATGATTCGATGGCTTGGCAATGATGACATCGTTAACCAAAATGGGTGGAAATTGTAACATCCCACTAAAGCAGATAATTGAAACTAGTAGGCCAAGCAACTTATTGTGTAACAACTATCTATCCCATATTAGATAAGTGTATATGGACGGAAATGTTTATAATTATAATGACCTGGCCGTAAGAAAATTAGTGAAGGATTGGTAACTACACTAGAGAAGGGGTGAATAGTGTGGAATGACACTTTGTTGAACTTTTTGGTTTTGAGCACTTCTTTTATGATTGTTGCTATGTTTTGATGGATTGAATGGAAATAATAGGAAGAAGAACAAAGAGTACAAGAGATTTAGAGTGGTTCGACAACTCTTATGCCTACATCGACTACCTAATTATACCCACTTAGAATTTTCCACTACTTTCCTCTCAAAAGCATTCAACAAATACACAATCACTTTTTGAAGGATCAAGTGAGAACCTTTACAACCTTAATCACTTTCCTAGATGTAGTGAGAACCTCTCCCAAGATCACTTTCAAGGTAAGTGAGAACTCTCCCCAATCTAGTTATTTTCTCTAAGGTACAACTATGCTAAACACTTTCTTGAAATCCTTTGATTTAAAGACATTCTCTCAATAATATAATTGATTAAATGCAAATCATAGGCTCACAATGTCTCACAAAGAGCATCAAAGATTATACATGAATAATGAATGCTCTTGCTTACCCACAAATAATGATTTAAAGGTTGTTGATGCTTGTTGAATGTTTGCAATGAGTGTGTGAGGGTTATCTCTAAATTTCTATCCAAAAAGTCCCTTTTATCCTTTAGGAATGATTCTTCAAATGGTCCTTGAAGACATGAACTTGATTGGCCCTTCAATAGCTTTAAAAAAGTGAAATTCGTACCATGAAACTCGTGTGCATATGTGAGATGCGAGTCTCTCTTCATTTTCGGTGTGTTTTGCCATTTCCAGGGCATGAGACATGTGTGTCAATGAGTGAGACACTCGTTTCCACTAGTTGAGGTCTTATTCAATCGTTTTCCACGGAATGGTGGGAATGGTTTCGATCTTTTGACACTCCACAAGTAACCGTTGGGAATGGTTTCGATCTTTCTCTCTCCTCTTGGCTCTCTTCTGCCTAACTATGTCGTCTCCCTCTCCTCTCTCATTGATCATTCTCCTCCTCCTCCTCGGTTCCTCTCTTGAGTCTGTTTTGCCTCTCTATCTCTCTTTCGGTTTGACTCACTCTCTTTATCCGTTCCTCACTCTTCTTTGTCCTCGATGTCTTTCTTCTTCTTGCTGAGTAAAACGACGACAGAGAGAGGGAGCTACAGATTGTAATACCCCACCCATTTTTGACATGCCTTCTGTAGTGTTTTGATCAGTCTCGATTTATTTCGATCGATTTTCGTCCTAGCATTTGGAGTTTAAGGATGTTGAAGGTGTGAATTTGTCAAACTTTTGGGGTTAAGTTGATCTTGGTTTGATCTTGAATGATTGGAGTGTTGAGTGGTTGATTCATGATTTTGGAAAGGAGTTACTCGAGTAAGATGAGGGTGTTGCTTAAGTGAAATGGGTAATGGATTACTCGAGTAAGTAGTTTGGTGTTACTCTAGCGAGACGAGCCCTGTGTTACTCGAGTAAGAGATCCTGTTACTCGAGTAAGCCAAACCTCAGATGAATTTCTAGGAAAATCTTACTCGAGTAAGAAGAGGTGTTACTCGAGTAAGAGGGGTGTTACTAGAATAAGGTTGGTTTGTCACTCGAGTGAGCTATGCAATTTGGTTGAACGACTTGTCGTTTTAGGCAGGGGTCTATATATACTCCTACCCGACTATTTCGGCCTTTCACTCTCATTTCTCACTCAAATCACTCATATTTCTCTGAAATCATCTCCAGTTGTTCTCCATCCTTCCTAGTCGTCTCTTGAGGTAATATTGTGTTTCCATGTCTCTCATTTCATCATTTATTCAAGATTGTTCATATTAGGGTTTTGGGTAGAATGTTCATATGTTCATTTATGAGATGCTTCTATTATAAGGATTCTTTAGGGTTGTTAGATCTTGCTCTTAGGTGTCTAAAAGCTCTTAAATTAAGCTTGAAATCATAAGTATTAAGGATGTTCATAAATGGGTTAGGTCATCTCATTTTTGGTCTATTTTTTGATGATTTCGAGTTGTTATGATGGATTCAATCATAGATTAATGTTCAGGAAGTTGATTATGGTCAATGTGGTTGTTTAGATGTTATTTCTATTGGTGGAATCGGGTAGATCAAATTCTGGAGAATTCTGGGCAAGTGCGTTACTCGAGTAAGCCATTCGTGTTACTCGAGTAAGCTATAGCTTCGAATTACTCGAGTAAACGAAATGTGTTACTCGAGTAAGTCATGCTTTATATAACTTGAGTAAGCACAAAGCGTTACTAGAGTAAGCCAGGGTCTGGGGGACCAAAGATATAATTTTCGTATTTTGGTGATTTCTAAGTGTTAAGGGTCTAATTTGGAGATTTTAACTACTTGGAGGACTAGTAGGACCATTTGAGGACTAATTGGAAAATTTTGAAATGTTTGAGGACTAAAGCTTAATTTTATAGAGGTCGAGGAACAAACCGTAAATTTACAAGATGTTTGACTTTTGATGTAGCAGCATTGGATCTCTGACCGAAATAGGTTTCTGAAGGTTTGTGTCTGCATCTGCATAACATGCATTCAGTATTGCAATAGTATACTAATATATAGTATCAAAATAGAGTATGCGTAGAAAAACCAAAATCAGAGGAGAGATATATATAGTACATATATCAATTTCAAAGCAAAGTCCTGATTAATACACATAATCAGTTTATCATTAGCTAATACTTTGATGAGTTCATTTTCCAAAATATGTGTTATACACAACAGAAAACATATATAGTTCGAGACACAGCCTATGTGTCTGGAGCTGCTACTCACTCACCTGGAAGTCTAATTGCAAACACACCTCAGGCCCCACTTGTCGATGGCTAGTCTCTCTGGCACGAACAGGATTCTGAACAGAACAAACATATATCGATAGATATATCAAAGCAAACTCAAAACCAATAGAACAACTTGACATTAACCTAGATCGACCAAAAATTAATGGTTTCAAATCCATTTCAAGAACATTCTTGATTCTAAGGATTTTGAGCTAAACTAGGAGTTTCTAGGCTCCCAACACCCTAAATAAACAAACCCAAATGACCAAAACAACAAGAACAACGCAGAACCGAACCTATGAACAATTATTCAAAACCTTAATATGAACATTCTTGATAGAATGATGCAAATGAAGTGAAGAAGAGTTTGGAAGCTCAATCTTACCACAAGGGATGGTCTGAAATGAAGGAGAACCAACGGAGATGACTCATAGACGCAATGTGAGTGATTTGAGTGAGAAATGAGAGTGAGAGCCGAATGAAATCAGGTGGGGTATATATATAGACCTCAGCTCTAACTCGAGTTAGAGGAAGCATAACTCAAGTTACACATGGCTAAATCGAGTAGCAACTATTGACAACTCGAGTTAAGCTACGCAGAAATACGACGTAAGAACGGCTTACTCGAGTTACCAAATGGCTTACTTGAATAACATGCACCTCCACTTACTCGAGTTATCCAAAGGCTAACTTGATTTATCCATAGGTCAACTTACTTGAGTTACACAGAATCTAACTCTAGAAATACCAATAAAACTCATCCATCTTTCACTCAACACTCCAACTACCAAGATCAAAACAGAATTGAACGGAACACTATAGGAAATCTGATAAAAAATCGACGGGATATTATATACTTCCCCCTTGAAAAGAAATTCGTCCTTGAATTTCAAAATAGAATAAAACAAATATAAGACCAACCATGATCTCCAGAACAAAATTCGAATCAAAACCTAGCTAACAGCTGCAACACGTAGATGGTGTGTAAGCAACACGTAGATGGTGTGTAACCAACACACGGCTAATGCATAGACATGCAAACACAATGCAAGAATGCAAACACAGAAATCAATCAGACAAACCTATGGATCAACAGAGTCGAACAAATGTAGATATATGCGCCTCATCTCATCATCGGCCTCCCAAGTGACCTCCTCGACTGAATGATGCCTCCAAATCACTTTCATATAACCAATCTCCTTGTTCCGGAGTCTCTTAACCTGGCGGTCAATGATCCTTATTGAAACCTCATAATATGACAAATCAAATATGAGCTCAACTGATTAAGGAGCCAAAACATGTGACGGATTGGTGATATACTTCCTCATAAGTGAAACATGGAACACTGGGTGAACTGAAGCAAACTAAGGTGGTAACGCTAACTCATAAGCCATGGCTCCAACTCGGCCGATAATCTCAAATGGACCAATGTACCTCGGGCTCAGCTAGCCCTTCTTCCCAAATCTCATAACACCCTTCATAGGTGATACCTTCAGGAATACATGGTCTTCAACCTCAAACTCCACATGTTTACATTTTGGGTCAGCATAACTCTTCTGACAACTGTGAGCAGTCTGAATTCGCTGTTGAATCAGTCTGACTTTCTTAGTAGTCTCCAAGATAAGATCCAACCCCCAATGGCTCTCTCTCTAGCCTCGGCCCAACATAATGGAGATCTACACTTCCTACCATATAAAGCTTCGTACGGCGCCATCTCGATGATCGAATGGTACAAATTATTGTACGCAAACTCTACCAATGGTAAATGGGAATCCCAACTCCCAGCAAAATCAATTGCACACGCACTCAGCATATCCTTAAGATTCTGAATCCTGTGGTCGGATTGACCATCAGTTTGTGGATGAAAAGCTGTGATGAAATCCAATCAAGTACCCAACTCTTTCTACAGTTTATGCTAAAACTATGAAGTAAATTGAGGACCTCTGTCAGACAATATGGAAACAGGCACACCATGAAGACATACGATCATTTTGATATGCAACATTGCAAATCATGCCGCTCCATATGTTGTCTTGACAGGCAAAAAATGAGCTAACTTGGTCAATCGATCCACGATGACCCAGATACAATCATATCCAAACGATGTCCTTGGTAATCCAACTACAAAATCTATCGTGATACGATCTCACTTCCACTCCGAAAGAGGTAACTGCTGCAACAAACCAGAAGGACACTGATGCTCAAACTTAACCTGTTGAAAGGTCAAACATCGAATAACAAATTCAGCTATATCGTTCTTCCTCCCTGGCCACCAATAGGACTCACAAAGATCCCGATACATCTTAATGTATCCTGGGTGAATCGAATAGACAGAACTATGACCCTCGATCAGTCATCAATGTGGAAACTTGGCACCTCAAATGCCCTAACGTTTTCAATCAAACCCTGAATCTTAGTATCCTCTTTTTTAGCTTCACGGATCCAATCTAACAAAATAGGTCTTGCCTCAACGTGACCAAGAAATGATCCAGAATCATCAAACTAGAATACAACTCCACTCCTCGTCAAACTCTGCCACTCTGACACTATTGGTCGCCTCTCGACTGCAATGTGAGCCAAACTTCCCATCGATTTCCTACTTAAAGCATCGGTAACTACGTTAGCCTTTCTAGGATGATATGTTATGGAGCAATCATTATCCTTTAACAGCTATAGCCAACGTCTCTACCTCAAAGTCAGATCTCTCTGCCCGAAAATATACTTCAGACTCTTATGATCTGTGAAGATCTCAAAAGTCTCTTCATAAAAATCGTGCCACCAAATATTGAGTGCAATCACTACTGTTGCTAACTCCAAATCATTTGTCGGATAGTTTTGCTCAAGCATCTTAAGTTGTCTTGATGGATAGGCAATCACCTTACCATGTTGCATCAATACACAGCCTAGTCCAACCCTAGATGTGTCGCAGTACACAGTGAAACCTCCAGATCCTGATGGCAAAACTAACATAGGCGCACTCGTCAAACATCCTTTCAACTGCTTGAAATTTTCCTCATATCTGTCGAACCAAACAAACTTGACTCCTTTATGAGTCAATCGAGTCATAGGAGCTGCTATCCTAAAAAAATCTTGGATAAACCTCCTGTAGTAACTAGCCAAACCAAGGAAACTGTGAATCTCAGTGGTGGTCTTAGACCTCTCCGAATGGAGTACTGCCTCTAACTTCTTCGGATCAACCATGATTCAATCTTTAGACACCACATGTCCCAAAAAAGCCACTTGATCAATCCAAAACTCGCACTTCGAGAACTTAGCATAGAGTTGATGTTCTTTCAGGGTT
The DNA here is from genome assembly GCA_948243855.1 of Flueggea neowawraea. Classification (NCBI taxonomy): domain Eukaryota; kingdom Viridiplantae; phylum Streptophyta; class Magnoliopsida; order Malpighiales; family Phyllanthaceae; genus Flueggea; species Flueggea neowawraea. The sequence goes on along the minus strand of CAODLS011102662.1, from coordinate 17,074 downwards.
TGCAAGACTAACCTCAAGTGATCCTTGTGCTCCTCTCTGCTACTGGAGTAGATCAAAATGTCGTCATTGAAGACAATCACAAATCGATCTAGATACGGTCTGAACACCCTGTTCATCAAATCAAAAAATGCTTCAAGAGCATTCGTCAATCTAAATGACATCACCAACAACTCATAATGTTTGTATCTAATCTGAAATGCAGTGCTCGGAATGTCCTCACATCGGATCCTTCACTAATGATATCTCGGCCTCAAGTCTATCTTAGAAAACCATTGTGCATCCTGCAGCTGGTCAAACAAATCATCTATCCTCGGAAGCGGATATTGGTTCTTCAATGTTACCTTATTCAACTGAAGATAATCAATGCATATGGCTACCATCATTCTTCTTTACAAATAAGATCGCCACTCCCCTAGGTGAGAGGCTTGGTCGAACAAATCCCTTGTCCAACAACTCTATCAACTGAGCCTTCAACTCCTTCAACTCTACTGGCGCCATCCGATGTGATGGAATCGATATCGGATCGGTACCAGCCTGAACCTCAATAGCAAACTCAATCTCACGCTCTGGTGAAAGTCCTGAAAGATCCTTGGGAAACACATTAGAAAACTCCCGCACCACTGGCACCTCATCCAGTCTCAACTTTGAACTCTGCATCTCAGCGAGCACAAAAGGAAAATACGCCTCACAACCTTGGTGAATCATGTTCTTAGCTCTAACCGTTGATACATATCCTTGAACCACACTATCTCGCTCACCCTAATAACAGAACTCTGTCTGACTAGGTGGTTGAAAACATACCCTTTTGGCAAAATAATCCAAGGTAGCGTGCCAAGTCGAAAGCCAATCCATACTGAGTATCACATAAAACTCTCCCATATCCAATATGGTAAGATCGACAGTCAACTTGTGCCCCTCAAATGCAATCATGCAATCCCGGACCTCAGAATCAACCACAATCTTGACACCCAAAGGTGACGAAACTTGTAACAATCTGACTAGTGGTTGTACCACTAACTCATCATGCTCAACAAAATATGGCACGATGAATGAATGAAATGCTCCAGAATCAAATAAAACACAAGCAGGATAACAAGATATGGATAGTGTACCAGTAACTGCAGCGTTGGAGGTCTGAGCCTCCTGGTGAGTCAGATGATACACTATGGCCTGCTTTCCTGCAACTGAACTGCTCTGACCGATCTGCCCTTAGCCTGAACCATGCCCAAACTAGCTACGGCTCCTTGAAGCTGTTGCACCTCTACCAGACCCTATGCCAGCTCTAATGCTAGCAGTGACTGCACCTCCAACCATTGACTACACTGTTTGTGATCCCTAAATGAGTTCCTGAACTCTAAGAAATCGACAATATGCAAAGTGTCAAAAATGACACACTTTGGTCTCTTAGAACCATGGCTAACTCGAGTTAGCCATAATGCTTACTCGATTTATCTACACCCCCATATACTCGAGTTAGACAAGAAGCTAACTTGAGTTATACACTGCATGGCTTACTCGAGTTGGCCAAAGGCTTACTCAAGTTATCCACTACCTAGAATTTCTAGAAATCGAACAACTCCGATTTCAACCAATGGAAATCGACACCAAATACCCACATTGGCTCTAAATAACCTTCTAGACATGAATCCGTTCTCAGAACCAACAGAACAAATTGACATTAACCTAGATCGACCAAAAACGAATGGTTTCAAACCCATTTCAAGAAAACTCTTGATTCTAAAGATTTCGAGCTAACACTAGGAGTTTCTAGGCTCCCAACAAACCCAAATGACCAAAACTACAAGAGCAACACAGATTCGAACTTATGAACAATTATTCAAAACCCTAATATGAACATTCTTGATAGAATGATGCAAATGAATTAAAGAAGAGTTTAGAAGCTCAATGTTACCTCAAGGGATGGTCTGAAATGAAGGAGAACCAGCAGAGATGACTCATGGATGCAATGTGAATGATTTGAGTGAGAAATGAGAGTGAGAGCCGAATATAATCAGGTGGGGTATATATATAAACCCCAGCTTTAACTCGAGTTAGAGGAAGCATAAATTGAGTTACACATGGCTAACTCAAGTAGTAACTCTTGACAACTCGAGTTGAGCTACCCAGAAATACGATTAAGCACGGCTTACTCGAGTTACCAAACGGCTTACTCGAGTAACATGCACCTCCACTTACTCGAGTTATCTAAAGGCTAACTCGAGTTATCCATAGGTCAACTTACTCGAGTTACACAAAATCTAACTCGAGTAATCACAATAAAACTCATCCATCTTTCACTCAACACTCCAACAACCAAGATCAAAACAAAACTGAGAGAAACACTACAGGGAATCCTATCAGAAATTGACGGGAAATTACACAAATGATTTGTTCTGAAATAAATATATTTTATATGTTAAGTATTATGTTATACATATAAATAAGAGGATTTGCACATGTTTTCTGTAAAATGTTCGATATGGGGCACCTTTTGTTACGGTGTCAAACGTAACATTTGGTATACCAATGCGAAGACTTAGCTATCAGGGTTGATGGTAGCATCTAGTTACCAGGGTAGGTGGTAAACCATATGCAGCACAACACAGGTGACTATTCTTTAGTGGCAGGAGTCCACGCTTGATATTTTGTAGTGGCGATGGTCCACATATGAGTTATTAAGTGGTTATGGTTCACATTTAACTCTTGTCTGACAGGTTCTTGTCCCATATCTGTATTTGAAATGTTGGTTGGATCCCAACTTCAGTGAGTATGTGTTGCTGCTCATTTTCTCGCGGTGTATTGTTTTGTGACCCTAGCAAGGCATACCTAGTTGGAGCACGGGGACTGCAATGCTCGCAGATGTGTTGATATCAGTATCTTTTTTGTTATAGCCTTCAAACTCTTAGGGTGGACGGATAGTACTATTTAGAGCCCCTAAGGTTTTTAGTTGTTAGCCCTTTTGAGTATGGTACTTTTTGGACTCTTAATGTTGCTAAATTATTCTGATATGATCTAGCTCGCACAATTCTAATATGGTCCGGGTATATGAACAATGATCATCAGCTCTAAGTAATATTTTGAAATGATATTTGAAATGCATGATTTTTTACTCTGAAAACAATTCATGAATTTTGACTTTGAAAAGATTAAGTAAATCTCTCTAAAAATATTTTGGTACTTTTTACTGGAAATGATTTTGGAAATTTCCCTAAAATTGTTTTAACATTTATTTTCTATAAATGTTTTGAGAAAATATTTTGAAAGAAAATATTTAACTACTTTATACTTTGAAACTGATCATTTGCAAAGTCAAGTATTTGCAAATCTGTCTACATGGTATCTTCCTTGAGTGCGAATGATTTTGAAACTGATTTCAAAGCTATGATATTATACCTACTGTGTATACGTATGTACATCTATATTTGCATCTGAAGTTTTTTAAACGTTTTCAAACTGTCTTTGTGACGAACGTATGAGGTAACCCGAAGTGTTATTTTCTCACTAGGGATTCTTACTCCTTTCTTTTTTGTCTATTCTCTTTGCTCCTATTTTTCAGGTGATTTTGGTTGATTGCAGACTGTTGGCATTCAACATTTGGTGAGGCACTCGGAGATTTAGCCGGTGCCCTTTTGTTCGGGCTCAGTATGTATTTTGTTAGTTGCTCCATACCGAATAGTGAGTTATGGCTTAATATCTATTATAAAATATTTGATGGTTTTATTCATCTTATATTATTTTGATAGTATTATATCTATACTATTTTCTTATATATCGTATTATATTTAATGAATGTTTTTGATAAATGATTGTTTGGGTAGAATATTTGTATCTCCAAGGCTTGTGCGAGATGAGCTGGGCTTCCATTGGTGGTTCACCTCATACACCAATCATGATCCGAAAACAGGTCGTGACACAGATAGGGCGGCGCGACAGAGAGAGGGAGTCAGCAATAGAGCGGCGCAATGGAGAGAGGGAGCCAGAGAAAGCGGCATGACTTAGAGAGAGGGAGCGACATAGAGAGAGAGAGAGAGAGAGTTGAGTGACGGAGAAAGGGAGCATGAGAGACAAAGGGAGCGGCGACAGAGAGAGGCGGTGGTGGCTAGGGTTTTAAAACCTAGTTGTTGTGCATGTTTATTTTGAAAAATACACTTTCACCCCTTAGAACTTTGTAAAATTATATGATTAGTTCATAATTGCTAGTTTTCATTAATTTATTAACAAAACTAAAAAAAATAGAATGAGAATTACTACGATTAGTCCCTAATTTTATTGAATAATAAAAAAAATCAAAATATTTTTCGTAATTTTTTTGTGTTGTACTCATTTTGAACTCGTTGGTACTCGGTTCGTTATCATTTGTTCTTGTTTGTATTCAATTTGTTCTCATTTTGTACTCATTTTTGTATTTGAAATAATGAGTTGTTATTATTTTGTACTCTTTTTTCGTATCTAAAAAATGAGAACAATTTGTTCTTATTTTGTACTCATTTTGCAGTGTAGTCAAATTTTTTGGTGCAGTGTCAATTTTCTGACGAGTGATCAACACGTGATCAAATTTCTGATACGTGGTCGAAAAATGGTCAAACTTCTGATAAGCGGTCAAATGGTGGTCAAAAAACAAAAAAATTAGGCATTTTTTAAACTATAATAAAAGAGACGACAATTTTGTAGACATTTTAAATGGCCTTACATTTTTAAAATTTAAATTACTTTTTAGAATTTTTATATAATTGTCCCATATGATTTTCTGATAGTACTACAAAAAAATTATAAAAAAATAAATCATTTATCCTATTAAATTTTAAATAAAATACGCCGAATTGGATAGGGAGCAGATTTTTATTTTATCAATATCAGATTCTTGAAATAAGTGCTTATCACCATATATTAAATATTCAAGGCATTAGATCCTGGAAGAAGAAGTGCACTTAACTCGATAAAAATCATAAACAAAGGTTGCGATCGTTGGCAAAAAAGCAATGCCTTTGATGCGTTCTTATGTCAGAAGAAAAAGATATTTGGGAATATATATAAATCTCTGTTGAGAGGGAAAGAGATATTTGAAACAGCCAGATGTCCATCGAAATCATTTAAGTCGTTTTCTAATCTGAGATCGTTTATTTGATTGATGTTGAGTTAGATTAGATAAATTATGAAATGAACAAATAAAAGAGCGATAACTCAGCTTTAAATCATAATATATTGAACATTGTGCATGCTTTGTAATAGAATTCAAGTGAAACAGAATAAAAAGCATATTGGAAAATTTCAAATATTGCTCAAATAGTGAAATTTTTTTAATAAAATGCTGGAGATTCGAATAGTGAAATTAAAATATTATAGCATTTTTTTAACTTTAACAGTGCAAAATATAAAATAAATTATTACGATTTTAATTTTTTTTTCTTCTTTATGTACATTATTCTCCCACTTATAGACCAATTCAACCTATGTGAATATATAACTAATTATTTCTTTTCCAGAAAATGCTATTCTACATGAAAGAAATTTAATGTGTAACTTTTTGATAGTGAGGTAGTTAATTTCCTATGTTTGTATAAGTTTGTTTAAAGAATCAAAAGCTCACAAATACTGAACAAGAGAAGGAAATAAATATATCCCGTTACCGTAATGATGATAGCTTTAAGATCAGTAGCATGGCTAACAAATATTAATATATTTTCTCTTGCATATTGCATTGATCATGTGAAACATTTATTGCCAAGTTGACAAGTTCTTTTGCAATAATGTTCATCAAAAAGTGGCTCATGTAAAGAAGTCAATACTCATGCATAAACCAAATCAAAGCTACAACCTAAAACCTAAAAAAGTTATTGACGAAAGAATCTTTTATGAAACGAAGAAACATGCAGCATCACTCAAAAAAATTCCAATTCACACAACCAAAAATTTTAATTGTCACTGACTATTTTCTCGCCAACTTTTCATCAATATGAAGCAACTACTCTACTTCAAAAACCCAACTCACCTCTGGAAAAAGAAAAAGAAAAAAAAAAGAAGTAGCAATAAAAGCAACCACTTATTATAAGCAAAAACAATACAAGCCATTAACTTCACCTCTACATTCTAAACCCAATTTTGATGTATGCTATAAGGGATCCGGGCCATTCTCACGGACCAGCTGGTGGATTTTCATGACCAACACCAGGGCTATGTCCTGGACTTGTTGGCCTGTAAGCTGATGTCTCAATCATCTTGTAACGGTTTATTATATACCCAAGATCCATAGGTGGAGGCTTGGGCTTAATAACAAGACTTTGAGGGATAGATGGAGACTGAGTTTCTACTGGTTGCCTCGATGCCTCGGTGAGGTCTAAGTGGTGCAAAAGTAGAAGAACAAGCAAAGTTAAATGGATTCTTTTATGTGCCATGAAAGTTTTTCTGTTTTGGTGCATCTTATATTGTTGATAAAAACCTCAAGATGGTGGCCAAAACAGATGAATAGAAGGAAACTATAAATTGGAGGTTTTGGGCAGTGAGTGTGATATTTAAGCTGGTTTTAGTGGCCCCACGTGAGGCTTCTTTTGTTTCAGCATGAACATAAAATAGGGTTTTGTTGGCACATGGTTTGGTTTGAAAGACATTAGTGTAAGACTTGAAAGTGATGGAAGTAAGCATGCGAATAATTTCCAAAAATGGCAATTTAAGAATTCCTGACTCAGTACCAGTTCTTCTGATCTTTTTTCACAGCCATCCATTGAAGTGTATTAATAAATTATAAGGAAAGTGCATGAATATTGATGAAACAACACCTATAACACTTTGCTTCAATATTTATGGTTTATTTAGTAACGTCAGTATCTTATGTCTGCAGCAAGAAACATACTTTTGTTTTCTAATGAAGAAAATGCTTGTTCCACTAACCCTATTTCGCATTTGTTAGGATTTTATATGATAAGCTCGCTGATTTTGAGGTAGATGACATTTGTTTTGTACTTCAGTTTCAATAAAACATTAAGTTCCTTGCATATTAACCGTGTTATATTTTTAAGATAAACTTTACAGTTAAATATAAATCCAAATTTCTATCCCATTTGGCCTTTTGCGGATAAAATTAATTAATTGTCAGATTTTTAAATTTTCTTTACTTCTTTTTGAAGAAAAAAGAATTCAAAATGAAAAATTTGGGAGAGCAAATAAAGGGTAACAAACCCAAAGGAAAGAAGCAAACATGTAAAGATTGGAGTTACGTTAGTGCGAGTCTTTTTTAGGTAAGAGTAGTTCCTTCAACAATCCAAGTTCTCATGTTATGCTTGTTTCCAAATGTAATACACTCACACAGTTACACTTAATTCAGCCTCCCAAAATTCTACTTATTGATTGAGCTGTCAGAGTTAAATCTCTTTATTTTATCCCACATGGAAAGGATAGTGTAACACCTCATTTAAATTCGATTTGTTTTTTTAATTATTGATTGTTAAAGTTGTGTATTTAGATCAGTGGATACTTGATTTAGATGTTAGATTATGGATATTTTTGAATGAATTAAATTTCTTGGTCTTGATGGTGTTTAAAAAACATACAAAAGAAAGGTGAATTTCGGTTTGGTTCACTGGTTTGAACTGTTTGGTTGAGTCATAATGAGTTGGCTTGGTTTATTTTTGTGGAATAGTTTGGGTTGGTTGGGTTCTTTTTATGGATGTGTTTGGTTGAATTTGTTTTGTCGACTGGTTCGATTTTGGTCTGTTGGGTTTTGACTAGTTCAGTTATGTTTGGCTGTTTCGGTTCAGTTTGACTGGTCAGTGGGTCCGGTTTGGCTGCAGCTAATCCCTCCTTTTCTTTAAAACCAGCCCAACTTTCCCTTCATTTTCTTCCATTTTCTTCATTCTTTCTCACCTCAAAACAACCCATTTTTGCTCCCCATTGCCTCCAATCGTTTCTCCATCATTCCTTGAGGTAAGAATGACTTCTCTTCTTGCTTGTATTTTGTTGTTCTTGGAAGGAAAAACTAAATGGGTTTTGGTCGATGAAATTGGTCTGAATTTTTGAGGGTTTTTTTGATGGAATGATGATGGAATTTGATGTATAATGCTAGAGTGGGTGTAGAATAAAGTGGATTTTGTTTGGTTAGGTTGAATGTGTATTTTATGTTGGGTGTATATTTGTGTCCGAATTTTGAAGGAAAAATTGGATAGCTTGATGATGAATTTTGGTTAGTTTTTGATTGATTTTGGTGGCATAAAATTAGAATGGAATGGATTTGTGTTTGGTTTTGGAGATTGAAGAGGATTGGTGTAGTTAGGGAATTATTTGGAAGAATGAATTTGGGTTGTTGATGATTTGTCGGTTTATTGATGAATGATTTTTATGAATAAAAATGTTTGGGTGATGATTTAAGTGAATATCTGACGTACGTGACTTCCATGTCTGAACCATCTAGTAGCTTCTATTTTCATTCCGGAGCATCTCGCGTACTTGAAATTTAATCTCACGTACTTTAGTTCAATGTGACATACGTGAATTTTTAAGCTTGCGTACGTGAACGATCAACACTTGACCGTTGCTTCATCCGTTTTTCTCGATCCACATGAAATTCAAACAAACATCCTCTGAACTGTAATCTTCGTCTTGTTTTGTGTGTCTGACGTACGTGACTTCTGATGTCACACGTACGTGTGGCTTCGTACCTTCAATTGATTCAAGACTTCAATTTTCCCGCTTTAATTCTGATCATATTTCACGTACTTTAGATACCTCTCACGTACGTGACATTATCTGACGTACATGAACATTTTTAAACGTACATGTGATCACTTCTCCCAACTTCTAGTAGCTTTTGTTTCAGCTCACGATCGAACTTATGTACTTGAGACTTCATTGACGTACGTGACATTCACACACATACGTGACTTTGGAAATACGTACATGAATCTTCCTCAGATCAAATTCTGCAGTTTGTTCATCATCCAACTTAGAGAAATCTCAATGTTGACCACCCTTGGTCCAACAGATAATAGGACGTATATTAGAGGATTAGGTGTTATCGAATCTCGAGGGAGATCCAATACACGTTAGGAAGTGTGAAACGTCAAGTATGTGATTTGAAACTGAACAACGTGCGTTGTCTTGAGAACAATGTTCGTTGTCAAGTGAGGAAGACGTACGTTATCTGTAAAAAGCAGCATAACGTGCGTTGGCTTGGTACAACGTATGTTATCTGGGATGCGGGATGATCAACGTACTTTGCCATGATACGACGTACGTTGAGTTGTGTTTCTTCGACTCTGTGGCTACTGGATGGTTCACAACGTGCGTTGTGGGGTACAATGTACGCTGTGCACGACCACAACATGCGTTGAGTTTGTGCATGACATACGTTACCTTTGTATTTGTCAAAATGGTATGTTTTGATCTGCAGCTTTTAAAATGTCTGAAATTCAACTCCTTCCATCATTTTCTCACTCATATCTCTCACAATCGGTTTGAAATGTTCTCACATTGATTCCCCAATGTTCCTAATCTATTTCTGAGGTAAGATTACATCTCTTTCTTCATTTGTAACTCATTTTCATGCATTGATTCATGAAAAACCATTTAGGCCGAAAATGAAATGGGTTTCAATTTTTCATTTTTGGATGATTCGTGATGAATGGATGTTAGAATAGGTTAGAGAGGACTTGAATGATCATGATTCAAGCTTTTAATCGAGAGATTTGGTGACTTTTTGAATGAACTAGGGTTTGGTTCGGGTTTTGATGATTTTAGCATCAATGAGAGTTTTTCTGTCAAATTTGAGGTTTGATTCATTTATCGATTAGAGTTAGGATACATGATTGGTTCCAATATTTATCTGTTGAATCGAGAGTTCTATATTTTTTAGAATAAATTTATGGTTCTACTTAGTTTTGTAAATTTCTGAAAAATTTACTCTAGATTTGTAATTTTGGAGACTTTTGATCTAGATTTGTAATTTTTGGAAATTAGGAGTATAAATTTGTAATTTTGAAAAGTTAAGACCTAGATTTGTAATTTTGAGGAATTAGACTGAATTGCGATTTCTGAGAGTTCGGGATTGAATTTGAAGATTCTGACTTATGGATATTTAGTCTGTAATCCCAACAGTCTGAGGACTGTTTTGCAATTTGTTGAGTCTTAGGGACTAAAATGTAATTTTACACTGGTCGATGACCAAAATGTAATTTTACATAAATTTTGTATTTTGGGTTGAGAGTGATGGATTCACTCTTGAGGTATATTTTTCAGTGACTCAGAGAATCAACATCTGCATTTGCATATCATACATTGGTATCGCCATAGTGCCACATTTTGATGTTTTCTCTGTCTATGTTTGTTATAGCTTCGTGTGCCTGCCAGCACGAGCAGCCACCTACTGGCGGTGTTTGACTGGGTCATCAGCATTGAATACCGGGTGAGTAAAATGACAGCTTTAGACACATAGGCTATGTCTTCAAAATTAAGTATGTTATTTTGATATGTCCAGCTATGATATGATATGGACTAATAACTATTGGGTTAATTAATAATCGAGATTATGTTATTATTAATAACGAACGTTTTTCACTGGTACTCTAAATATATATTGGTAAATATATATACAAGAGTATTTTGTATAAGATGGAATAAGGAAAAAATATGATGCATGATTGGTTGTGCAATACTATGTAATAACACTTTGATATGGGGGCACCTAGCTACGGGGTACATAGCCTTTGGTATACCAATACTCTGTAAAGGCCCTAGTTACCAGGGTAATGGGGTGACCATATATTCGGCCAGATATACTCTTTTATTGAGCAGTCAGGTGGCATAGTCAACACCGCTATTATGGATATTGATATTGATCCCATACTATGAATCCACCTATATGTATATATTGTCTGAATACATATTGTATGATATGGATACGAAGGATTTGGAAAACAAATTTCAGAAAATATATTATGTATGTAGTGTGTATATTATATGGTATCTATGTATACTCGTGTGTGGTACTTTTAAAGAGTTTTCAAAACAGCTTCATTAGGGATTCTTACTCTTTTTTCTTCTGTTGTCTATGTTAAACCTCTTCTATAGGTGACATTTTGGATGCTTAACATCTGATCCGTACCTCGATCCTAGTGAGACACCTTTTGACTATAGTGAGTGCCCCTCATCCGGACTCTACTTTATTCAATCGATAGAGCTCTACATCGGGCTACTGTTGGGATACTGGACTGCACACTTTTGTATTTTGGGATATTCTCTGATGATTTTATATTTTCACTGATATATTTATATATATATATATGGTTTTCTTTCATTTATAAACGTCTTTATAAATGTTTTAATAATATTTGGATAAGTCGGGTAGAATGTCTATACACAGAGGCTTGTTCGAGATAGGTCGGGCTTCCATAGATTGTTTGCCTCGTACGCCAGTCACGGGCCCAACTATGGGTCATGACAGGGTAACAATAAAGACTATGATTGGATATGTCATGAATCTTGTATAGGAGTGATAATGAGAGTGATGGATTTGTTTCTTTCATGAAGAGTGATATCTTTAGGCCACTTGATGATTAGGATTGATGGAATGTATGCATACTAAAAGGAATTGATAAAAGGGTTTATTAATGTCATTTGTATATCAATCTACTTGGGATTAAGAAATGCATTAAGCAATATAAGGTTGATATGTGACTATGCCTTATGCTTAATATAGATATCGTGAGACAAAAGGACTAAATATCAAACTAAGGTTAACTCGAATCACCGTTGCCGCTCGATTTTGGGTTGTCATAATATATTACTAGATACCGCTTATAGACTTTGGGCCCAAGTATTTAGGACGAGGCCCATTGGCAATTTCGAGTGGGCCTATTAGGTCACACACTAAAACAAATTGGATTTGATTACAAATGTTATCTTGTTTGGTAAATGAATTATTAGGATAATTAATTTGATTAATTATTAATAATTCAGGATTTATAATTTATATCTTATTTATGATATAAGATATAATCTATTAATGTGATGGGCTTTTAATTTAATTCACTTATTAATATTGTTTTTTACGCAAAAGTTCTAAAGAGTTTTCAAACTTGTTAGAAATCTAATTCACTCCCTCTTGAATTTCCACCTTGGGACAACATAAAGGATTTGTAACCCTAAAATATGTTGATGTGAATATTGGAATATGTGGAAATATGTATTTGATATAATAAATATATGGTATAATGTCTGTTATTATCCGTGTAATATGTATAACTACCTGTTAAAAATAATGTATAATTTGATATGGCTCGGGACACCTAGCTACGGGGAGGGGGAGGGTGAAAGGACTCGTTCGTTTTGGTAAATTAGAGAATAATTTTTTTTCGAATTTTGTTGTGAAGAAGGCATGTTTACTCGAGTGAAATGAGAATTACTCAAGTAATGAAAAGCCCTGATAGCTCTGTTGGAATTTGTAAATAAAATATGACATTCATATAAGAATAATGCAGCGGAAATAACAAAAAAAATTATCATAGAATTCCACCAAGGATCCATGCATATCGACATACATGATTGGGGTTAGGGTTTTTAGTATAAACTTGAAACCCTTTCAACCACGTTGCCTTTGTGCGAACGTGACCAATGTTATCCACACGAACGAACTTCCTTGGATTGGTGGAGTGTACTAGCACTTTTTGAATATCTATTCTTATTCTCACAAATAATTTTCTCTCTTTGTTTGTAACACTCACAAATTCGGCTTTGCCTTTGCCATGAGAAACAAGACTGGAGTGTGCTCCTATTTATAGGCATATGGGAAAACCTAAATAGGTGCACTAGAATCTTCACTTGCCGGGCAGAGGTAAGCCTTTGTACAATACCTCTTATTTTCCGGTATCACAAAGAACCTTTACACCATTAGTTTTTCATGGGTTCAACTAGAAAATCTTTACAACTTCTAGTTTTTTCAAGATCAACTAGAGAACCTTACAATACACTAGTTTTTGCAGGCTTAACTAGTAGACCTTGACCACTTCTAGCTTTTTTGAGCTAAACTAGATAACCTTACAACACATTAGATTTTGCATGCTCAGCGAGCAAACTTTGACCAGTTCTAGTTTTTACAGGCTAAAGTTGACAACTTAGACAAAACTCATACAAGAGTGAAATATTCTGAGTTACAACTTAGTACAATGATCCTCTCACCACCTCTAATGTGTATTCAAGTAATAGTAACAAGGGTGAGTGCATATACAAAGAGTAATAAACAAACATCAATCAAGAATATGAGCAATATGAAGAATAAGGCTTTCTCAATGCTTTCTTAGAGATTCACAATGTATATCACCAAGCTTCTTCTTAGTCTTCTATAAAATGAGCCTATTTATAGCCAAAAATTGTTCTTATAACCGTTGGAATAAGTAAAGAGACGTTGTACAATGACTACTAGTCGTTGTGGAAACAATTTGAACTTCAAATTTTGTGTCAAAGGGCACTTGCGTGCGTAATCATTGACTTATGTGAGTAAAATTTTCTTCCAATGTTGAGTCGCGTCATTATCTTGTGAAATAAGGCGTGTAACTCTTCATCTTTGCATTTTCGATAGTCTTCTTCACATTCACCATTCTTTTTCTTTACGTGCGCAATTTATTCTTGACCTTTGCGTGTTCTGCAAAACATCTGACACATAGTAATGATTGGAAAATTTGAATTTCATACCTGATGTGTCAATCAACTCTGAAAAGTATGTTGCACTTTATGAAACTTTTCCTTGCGTGTGTAAGTGGAAATTGAGAGCTCAACATTTCTGTTTGCTCAATGATGCAATATATGTTCTAACTTAGAACTTTGGCATATGTTGATCATGCTGCTATTCTAGTTTGCTTGTTTGCACTTTCCTTACATGCGTAACTTGCTAAAACGTGTGTAACCTTTAGTTGTGTGGATACACGAGAAGTTCTAATTGCTTATGTTTGATCTCTGTTTTGAATCTTCATGTCCATTAATCGAATACCAAAGAGTGTTAGTAGTCTACCACCAACTAGATCATGTTCTATCGTGATTTCTTCATGCACCAGTCGACTTCCAAGGTTTGTGGGTCAAATCCTAGTCTCGAGATCATGATTTTCTCATCTCTTTCATCACCAATTTGACTTGTTCATTTCTAATATTTATGCTCATTATAAAGATCATCTCTAATGTTTTTCTCATCATCAAAATCAATTTAGGACTTGTGAAATAGTCCAACAATCTCCCCTTTTTTATGATGACAAAATATCCATAAATTAATTTGAATGTTTTGATTTTTTTTGTTTTCCCGTTCAAGGAAATACAAAAAATTTGATCAAGGGTTTTTAGTTCTTGTCATATGGTTAGTTCAACATAATATAACATTTCACATTCATACATTCTCTCCCCCTTTTTGGCATTATCAAAAATAATGTATTTAAAGAGATTTCTCCCCTATCATGATGCAATTTTTAATCTTTGTCTCCCCCTTATCGACATCAACAACAAAGATTAAGAGTATGTGAAATTACTCCCACTATTGAAATAAACATGAATATAATGTCAACGAGTCATTACAATTAGGTAGCAAGATGTAGCACTCATGAAGAACACCAAAACATAAGGCATAAGAGCACTTGCCAAGATTATCAAGACTTCATTAAATCATTAAAGGAGAAAAAAGAGATTAATATTCAAGGATGAATCTCCCTCTATTTGACTACAGTGAAACACTTATATTTATGCAAGATATCAACATAAGTTCAAAGTGCTGGCAGCCATGAATTATTGTGCCAAACAAGCATAATAAGTATCATGGTGGCTTAAAAGTCGCAATTTATGATCACGATATAGCATATAAGTTAAAGGTTTTTTCAACAAAAAAATCAAGAAAGATGTCTGCTATATCCGGTCAAGATCATCATCAAAGAATATCTGCGCGATAAACCAGGATTACGTGCACAACTATACCCAAATCACTGTTCTCCAAAATGATGCCATACCAAGTGTCTTCAAACTCCAATTTTTCATATGAATCACTTTATGTGAATGAACATGTAGATATGCATGAATGCAATACATAAGGCAATCAATACTCATTTAATTCAAGCATTTGGATAATTTTCAATCAAAATCTGTAAATTTTGAATTCACTTACAAATAAAAGAACTCTTTAAAATATGTTTTTCTTAAGAAAACAATCCATCTTGACAATGATTTTGTAGTACCAATTTAACAAAACAATGGTTTTATGCAACGAGATTTAAGATCATTCATTTTTTGAAATCAAACACTTGTTAACACAAAATACAGCAAGTTAAGAAACACAAGTGCATCAATAACTATATCACATAGCATTCAAGTGAAAATCAATTTCAAGTGTAAAATTATGAATCACTAAAAAAATAAGAGAATGCTCAAAAACACAATAAATAGGTAACTCAAGAGAAAGTCTCAACACAAGAAACACATGAGACAAGTTAAAGCATGTGAAATAGCATGACAAGTTTGGAGTTCGAGACTTTGTTACCTCAATCATTATTGATGCATATTAGTCGTAACTAAACATTTATTCCTTGCACACAATGTGTTCGATGAAATATCCGACATACTTAAAGGGTTCAATTTAGTTAGGTTCGATGAGAGCCTACTAAATGTGAGTACTATCTTTACTAACCCGAAAAAGGACGTTTATTTTTTAGACAAGAACACCCCACATAGGTTAACCTCCTTCATTTACTAAGTATGAATGAATTAGTAATCGAACCTCAATTGCCCTAGCTAATCTAATATATTTGAATCATTTTACAATTGTCCTTGTTTGTTTTATTAAATTCGTATTCCTTAGATAAAAATCAAAACCAAATCATGAGTTTTATCACTTTTTATTCTAGATTACATCACATTTAGTACTAGTTCTTGTGGATTTGATACCCTATGAATATTTCTAATGTTAGAACTACTTCAACAATTATGCGCTTGCAGTAGAGTCGATCAACTACTAGCTTACTTTGTTGAATCTACCTCTCATTAGTAGACTACCAGGGGTGCCAGTCGACTACCAGAGTGTGTGGGTCGACTCCTAGACTTGAAATAATGACTTTCTCATCTTTTTCTTGACCAATTTGATCTTGTTCATCTCTAATATTTTTCTCATCATCAAAATCAATTTAGTACTTGTAACATAGTTCAACACCAGTGAAAAGATGAAAGAGAGCGAGAGAGATCTGATTCGTCCAGGTTCGCCACTATCGATGGAGGCGGCACAGATGAGACGAAGAGACGAAGCAACAAAGAAGAGACAAAGCGATATGACGCAATTTCGAAAACGGTGTTAGTGCAATTTTGACAGCGACGATGCGATCTCTAGAGTGGTGGCTCAATTTGTGCTCCGACGAGATTATGATGGTGGCAGCTCAAAACTCATTCTCCTTTAAAAAATATATATAAACCTAATTTCTGTTTAAGATGAATTAGGTTGAAATATATATAGTAAAAGGAAAACTATAGAAATGTAAAAACAAACTTTAAACCATGTATAAAAATTAAAAAAAAAAACTCAGTAGAGATTAATATTAGGAGTAGCTCCGAGATATTCACAAATACCAAATTTCTTACCAGGGAGTCGTGTGATTAACTCCAACGGCTAGACATTAACAAAAGAAACTGAGCAAACATGGAAGCCAAATGTATGTATGGGTTTTCACACATATATCAGTAAAGTAAAAATAATTTAAGAAAAAAAAGTGCTGATTTCTTAAAAAAATTAGTAACATAGTCATAAACCAGTAAAGAAAACTTATGAAATAAGTTATTTTAATTGCTCCCTCCAAAAATTGAACAACAACTGCTTAATATTAGAATTGACTGTAATATCAATAAATTATAACCCCATTGATACATTTAAAAAATACTTGAAATCTTTTTAGAATGGACCATATGGCATTAATTTCCCCAAATATTTTCATAATTCAGTTTCAAAACCATGTAATAAGAATTGATTTCTACTTATCAAAAAAAAATGATTTCGATTGATTCCATGGATGAAATGACATCTCGAGATCATATAACATTGCACGTGAGTTGAGGGCAATGACGCAAGTCGTGTTCG
>CAODLS011102661.1:0-17392 GCA_948243855.1 Flueggea neowawraea | reverse complement strand
GTCACTCGAGTAAGGAAGAGTTCAAGGTGATGCGATTTTTAACTGTCTCACTCGAGTAACAAGAAGTGTCACTCAAGTAATCAATGCATCAGATCACTCGAGTAAGAGAAAGGTGCCACTTAAGTAAATCAACAACCCAGAAAGCTGCAACAGACAGAAATGCATTCTAACGGTCATATTCTCACCACCAACAGTCATATTGATTGGAATGGCTATAAATACATCAAGGATGGGCAGAAAAATGCGGATGATCATATGGATTCAAGTCCCAATCATTTTCATCATTCCCCTCACTCCAAAACATCAAAATCAAGCTAGAAAGAAGATCAAGAGCATCAATCAAACACATGTACTCCTAGCGTAGAGCTTTCATTTTTTGTAAACATTGTGTATACTCTTTGAGAGTGAGAGAGGTTTGTTGTGAATATAGAGAAAACAACATTGTGAGGTTTTAGAGGTGTGAGCCGTAATCAACATTGTTGGCTTTAGAGGTGTGAGCCATAATCAACCTTGGTGTAAGGTTTTAGAGGTGTGAGCCGCAATCAACCTTCGTGTAAGGCTTTGTTGGATTGAACCAGAATCAATCTTCAATAGTGAAAATCCTAAGTGAGACTTAGGTAGTGGACGTAAGCATGGTTGTCCGAACCACTATAAATCTTGGTGTTGTTTTCTCTCTTACGTCAACTCGCTTCCGCTCTCCAAACTCAACCAAGGCATCCCCGGAAAAATTCTCTAACAAGTGGTATCAGAGAAGGTCTCCATTCAAGAAGGCTTAACATCCTTGGAGCAAAGATCCTACATTATTAGATATGTCAATTTTGGTACTATCTTTCCACTTTACTCAATGCCTTTCATTTTTTATATATTGTTTTGATTCATATAGGGGAGAAAATAAGTTTTATTTTTTTTTTTCAAATCATTTTTGATAAGGGGAGAAATCATGTGTTCAAAATATTTTTAAATGATGCACAAATTGTTTTTCATAAGAGGAGTGAAAATTTTAAAATTTTTGATATGATCTCCTATTTTTTTTTCTAAACTCTTAACAAGGATGAAATCCTTGATCAAATTCTTGCCTTTGGTGTAGCGCTTAAATTCATGAAAGTTTTGTCATCATCAAAAAGGGGGAGATTGTTGGATCATGGAGATCAATATTAAGATCTTTTATGTTTTGATGATGAACAAAATGGTGTTTGATACTTTGGTGAAATTTGCAATCCAGCAACTGCTCACTCGAGTAAACAACATGTCCACTCGAGTAACATTTAGCCAAGTTTATTTCACTCGAGTAACACATTGACACTCACTCGAGTAATGCATCATAGAGGCTACTGGAGGCATTCATCACTCGAGTAACAGGGAGATTCACTCGAGTAATCCATGTGCCATATCACTCGAGTAAGTAGGAAGCGTCACTCGAGTAAAAAAGAGTTCAAGGTGATGTAGTTTTTAGCTATCTCACTCGAGTAGCAAGAAGTGTCACTTGAATAATCAATGCATCAGATCACTCGAGTAAGAGAAAGGTGTCACTCGAGTAGATTATCAACCCAGAAAGCTGCAACAGACAGAAATACATTCTTATGATCATATTCTCACCACCAACGGTCATATTGATTGGAATGGCTATAAATACATCAAGGAATGGCAGAAAAATGCGGATGATCATATGGATTCAAGTCCCAATCATTTTCATCATTCCCCTCACTCCAAAACATCAAAATCAAACACATGTACTCCTCGCATAGAGCTTTCATTTTTTGTAAATATTTTGTATACTTTTTGAGAGTGATAGATTTGTTATGAACCTAGAAAAAACAACATTGTGAGGCTTTAGATGTGTGAGCCGTAATCAACCTTGGTGTAAGGCTTTAGAGGTGTGAGCCACAATCAACCTTGGCTTTGTTGGATTGAGCCGAATCAATCTTCGATATAGTGAAAATCCTAAGTGAGAATTAGGTAGTAGACGTAGGCATGGTTGGCCGAACCACTATAAATCTTGTTGTTGTTTTCTCTCTTATCTCAACTTCCTTTCACTCTCCAAACTCAACCAAGGCATCCCCGGGAAAATTCCCTACCAATGAAGTAAAGCATAAACTGAGGAGAGAATGTATATACTCACCTTGATTCAATAGATAAAATGGATGAACTGGAGAGAAAATCGAAATATATCTGAAGAGGAGATGCATGATAGAAGAATGAAAGAAAAAGGAAGGGAAATGGTTGATTGTGGACAGAGAAAAGTTCATGCAAAGTATGGCAAAAATCAGAGTTGGTGAAGGAGTATGGGCTGTTGTGGACTTATGGCACAAGGCGAAACGATGCTGTTTTGGGTGATTCAAGCTAAACCTCACACAGACGACATGCGAACGCTGCAGACGCCAGGCTTCCCTTGTCCATACGACATGTCACATGATACACCTACACAAACGACAAATCACCTTGCTTCCTTCTATTATCCGATTTTAAAATCGATTTTTAACCCATTTCCACTTAATTAATCACTCTAATCACTTCAATAATAATATTAATTAACCAATTGATATTTAAAACACAAAAATTTAACTTTCCAACAATAAAAATTTATTTCTAAATTAATTATAAAATAAATCAAATTTAATTCAAAAATACCAAATGTTACATATTATTTTCCAAAATAAATGGGAAAGTTGCCAAAAATAAATTTGTCAAAAATTCAGGGTATTACAAGTCTCAGGTCTGGAAGTGCAATCAAACTACGCACGTAGAAGAGAGCTCAATACGAGTAGACGGGATTGCAATGAAAAACTGAAGAGAGCTCACAAGATAAGCCAGAGATGCGTTGATCCCATGTGCAATGCTCGTAGAAGAGTAAACACATCGCCTTTGAAGAAATCCATATACACGTAGTATGGATGCTAAGTGCGTAGACGTGGCTGAGTTCAGAGGCTGAAAATTTTGATACGCTCCTGATAAATTTGAATTTTGAATATTCTCTGGCACAATCACATGAAGAATTAAAGGTGTGATCTTGGAAACACGTCAACGCACGTTGAATTTTTATTCAAAGCAAGCAGAGCTGATTATATACGCACACAACATGCGATCTAAGTGCATAGATGATATATGTTTTCCAGGAAGTACCTGCTGGAACTATGCAACGCACACGCGTAAGAACTACGCACGTATATGGTGGCTAAGCTCGTAGAAGGTTGTGAAGTCATTTAAAGACATAATTTTTTATTCACTCACAACGGCTTCTTCAAGGCTCCCAACGGCTATATTCTTGCAGGTGACTATAAATAGACGTCTTAGACCATAAGAGATATAAGAGAGTCATTTGCTATACTTTGTCATTCTACTTTTATTTCTTCTCTACATTTATATCCAATTGAGATATTCACTTGCTATCACATTTCTGGGTTGGTGTGAGCTCAAATCTGTTATATCTTGGGTTGATTTTGTAACAGGCTTGGTTATTTGCTTGAGGGTCGATAGATTTCCTTGTTGTGCCTTAGAAAAATAAGAATGGTTGCTAATGAGCCTTAGAAAACTAGAGATAAACGGTTTCCTAGTTGAGCCCGCAAAATTAGTGGTCTGATTTACTTGTTTTGCATGAAAAAATAAATGGTTTAACGGTTTGCTTGTTGAGCCCGCAAAAACAAGTGGTATAAACGGTTTTCCTCCACCCGGAAGTGAGGGGATAGTGGATTGAAATTCTCTAAAGGTTCTAGAGGAATGGACGTAGGTCAAAGAGGACTGAACCACTATAAATCAGATTTGTTTTCTTTTCGCTTAACTCATTTACTTTGCCTTGCACTTGACTTATTTTGTGTGTGGATTAGATATTTGTTTGCTTCCGCATTTAACTTTGATTTTGGTTGAAAAAGAACTTTTTTATTTGTTTTAGTTTGCAAAAGATTTTCAATAATATTTTAAATTTGCTTAAAATCTAATTCACCCCCTCTTAGATTTCCATTCTTGGGACCAACATTAATGACACATTTTTTTTATTATTAGTCAGGGTTGTGAAGTTTCCATTAAGGATCTGGATACACTCAAGTCGATTCTGGCAAAGAAGAAGAGAAAAATGGAACAAGAGGAAGGTTCGCCCCATGTCGTCGACTTTTTGGCTCCGTCTTTGGACACGTGTATTTGTATTTAACCCGAAATTAAATGGTAGGGAAAATTAAGATATAATATAAGTATTATTTAAAAAAATAATCTTAAGAAAATCCAATAAGAAATTTGGTTTGGGGGAGTAGGTCAAATAATATTCCAGAGTAAACAATTTTTCTTGCAAATAAGAAAGGGAAAATCTCACTTTTATATCAAAACAAAACACCGATTTTGAAAAATATTTTTCAAACATACCAATTTTAAAAAATGCCAGAAAAAATAATAATCATTTGAAAAATGTCATATTCGCAAGAAATCACGATCTTTTCGTGAGAAATTGATTTTTTCATGGAAAAATGAATTTTAGTAAAAAGATTATATAATTTCCCAGAAGATCTTCAGAGGTTTCCAAAGGTCTCCAAAAAAGAGTTTACAATTTTTTTATAAGAAGTTTGGTTTAATTCAAAAGGTCTCCAAAAAAAACAATTCGTACAATTTTTTTTTTTAAATTGATTCAATAAATTTTTAATGTAATATTTTTTTAATTAAGTTTAATTATTTGTATATATTTTTACGAATTTTTCTTTATTTAATGATAATTAATTTGATCTCCAAAAGTCTACGAATGTCTCCAAATGTAATCATCCTTGCACAAAATCAATCAAACTCAACAAAAATCAACCAAACTCAACATAATCAACCTGCACAGTTAAACCATTAAGTCTCACAAAAGCACACATGAACAAACAACTAAAAAGAAGACTTTTATGAAAAAAAAATAAAATTGAGGGCAATTTCATAATATAACACAAACAAACAAAAGGCAGCTGCTAGGGTTGTCCGTGATCTCCTTCCCGCTGTCGTCCATGTCAGTCGCAAAGCAAGAAGCACGACACAAAGAGAGAAGCTGACGCAGAGATCCAGTCCAACACGACAAAGATCCAAAGCGAGGGAGCAAAGGTCAAAGTCGATGAACGTTGAGATCAAAAAAACAGAGATAAGAGAGGCGACGAAGTGAAAAAGAAGACTTGTTGCACTAGAAAGAGAGGAACGACGCAGAAAGAGAAGTGGTGGAGGAGGAAGAGGATGGAAGGGTGGCAGATGGGAGTGCTAGGGTTTTCTAGAAAGAGGGAAGAGAGAATCGAAGGACAGGAAAGAGAGGGGGGGAAGATAGAGGACATAGAGTTTAGTTGAGGAGAGAGAAAACAAAGTGAAAAATGAGAGGAAAAAATTCAATTTTTTGACGTTATATATCCTAACAGATCTAACATTCTTCAAAATAAATTTCGAAAATGTGACATTTGTGAACAAAAGTTTGAACGTGTTTTTATTTGTAAAAAATGAAATTGTTTTGGTCAATTAATTAAATTTGATATTTTATTTTGGGCATATGTAGTTAATATATTTAATACTTCTAGTTTCTCTCTTAATTTGCTAATACTTTCATTTTTATTATTCAAGTACTAATTTTGAAAATATTTTAAAAAAAGTATTATTTATTAATTAAAATAAAAAAATATATTATTATTTAGAGTGAATAGTAAAAATATTGTGCTAATTAACTCAATAAAAAATGGTTTCAATGGTTCATTAGGTGTCCAAACCCATACATGTTTACCTCCTACTCTCTGATTGACTTGTAATTACCAAATTTTATCCCCCGCTATGTAAACATCCGACTCTTCCTTCACTGTTGACGACTATTCCCTGATAAAGCACCAGTGGATCGGCAGTTCGTTCCCTAAACTGCATTCAATACAGTCCATCTTTATTTTATTCCAGTCCAACAACCTCTTTTTTTAGTTTGCCTAGCTGAGTTAATAGATTGGTAGTTTTATTAAAAAATTAAAAAGCTATATATAGAGATGAATTGCTACTTATCTACATTAAGAGCATAAAATAATAAAAATAATCGTAATGCTCCACCTCCAGAATGGTTGATTTTGTCAAAAAAAAACCATTCTTGAATATTCATAAGATAAAAACTGAAAAAAGAAAAAAAAAAAAAGCATCTGAGTTAATTTTATGCACTAAACGGTAAACATTTTATTTTGCCATTACAAAAAAAAGGACGGTGAATAAATGTGGAAGGGAAAACTGGGAAGTGGGAAAAACCAGTTGATGGAATGGAAGTAATGACTTAGAATTTTGTGTTTTTTTTTCCAGGAAAAATTAATATATATCGTCCACTTAATCTGAGCAGCAAATTAATGCTTTACTGACCCTCGTCTTTGCCTTGTGTACTATTTTATGTACAGTCACAGAATTGGCCTTATTTTTCTAGGAAACTGGCCACGTTAAAGAAACTACATATGATCAAGTGCATTAAAATGTAAATTTCACAAACATGAAAAAACACAATTATCAAGGAATAGTTAGGTGGACTATGCACTGGAGGCACCCAAGGCTCTGCAATTATAACCCTCACTCCAAATTCCAGGAAAAAAATAGAAAGAAAAGCAAAGCAAAGCACTGCTGCATTAATTTGTATGAACTGAACTCCCTCAAGTCACGAGTTTTGTCTTATTTGAAGCTATGGCACTTAATTTTCTCAAAAAATTAACAGGAAAAAGTTTCAAGAGTGTTTATGTGAAGTAAACCCAAAAAAACGTGCATACACTTTGACCCCAAAATCTAGAAGCTAGATACCTCCCTTGTTTCCATGCATGTCGTCGTCAGATTACGAATATACCACTTTGTCAAATTGTCTCTACTTGTAGCCTTTTGATGAACACATGGACATTGTTGTAATTACACATTCCGCAGCGCATCGTTTCTCAACATGTATGACCATAGAAATCGGTCTTTCTTCAGATCCCAGACTGTAAAAATGAGGCTTCAATTCATAGAGTGAATGTTTCCCTTCTCAAATGGCAGAAATTATACCTTCCCTATCATATCTATATCTATCTATCTATCTATTTTCTCTTTAGTCAAACAGTTTAAAGCTGCAAAAAAAAAAAGAAGAAATGAATGTTACATGGCATTATTATAAATATTAACACAGCATTCGCTTTCACAAAAACAATTTGCAAAATGTAGCAATGCAGTTCATCATCAATATCTTGTAAAAGTAAACCCCCTCAAGTCATCTAGATTGAGATCAAAGCTAGCTACTGATAAAACACCACACAACATAATTAACTAATGATTATTTGATACATGACTGTATTAGAAAAATATAAGTGGAAAGCTAATTATTGTTTAATTTGCAAGTTGTTTATTTTTTCTTAGGGCAAGTTGTTTAGCACCGAATAATAAAACGCGCATAGAGAAGAAACATATGGAAAAAGAGCATTCTTTTTATATCAATTAAATGTCTTAGATAATTGAAATATAACTAATCTTATAAAGATCACTTTCAATATAGTTACAGGTAAGAAAATAATTCTCATTCTTTTGTCTTTTCATCAAGAAAATTAACAACTCAATTTCACACATTGTTCAAGCAAGTCATTTTTTATACCGGAAAGGCTCACATTTCAAATTTTCTTAAAAATTTCAATTTAATTATCAGAAGTACACCACCTTCTTATCTTTTGTCTTTCAATCTACTCAAACAAATCTCGCCACTTAATTTTCAACAAAATCAAACAAAGCACATGATAGAAAGAAACTAAATAAACAACTTAATTGCGATATCTGTTTAATTATAATAATATCGTTTTCATGAAAATCACGATAGAGATGGATACATCGAACACTCAAACATTTCGATCAATTAAGTTTTTTGTTTTGTGCCCTCTTTTCAAAGTGTCATCATACTAAGTAACCCATCTATGGAAAGCTAACCTTGAATATAACACATCGTGGCATCAAAAAAGCTTCCAATCATAAATGAAAAGCGCCTCTCGTAAAGGTAATAACAAACCCTCACGTGCACGGTCAACATGAACCCTACTTTTCTTTTTTCAGTTTGGCGATTGTTGATTCAAATGCAATGCAAAGCTCAAACTATTGTAAATACAGAAACCAAATATTCAGAGAGAAAGCAAGAAACACGTACCTAAAAATGGAAAATTGCTTCAAAGGACTAGAAACGGGAGCAGCAAGGATTGGCAAAACCGAAGATTCAGCAAGATGGGCCCACACTCCTCCTCTCCTCATCACTTCCAGCCCTTTGTTGGGTTTGCGGTGTCAGCTGTTGTTGTTGCATTTGCAATTGCAGCAATTGATGCCCTTGCGCTTGTTGTGGCTGAAACAAAAGTTGTGTCTGAAGCTGCTGTTGTTGTTGATTGTGATGAAGCTGTTGCTGTTCAGGTTCAATCTGGTAAGGATTATCATAAGGACCCAGAGCCAAAGACGGTAACGCCATAGCAGATTGAGATGGACCAATCTGATTAAACCCGGTAGCCGTAACGGAACCCGAACCCGAAGCCTCAAACCCACTGTTGAACTTAAAAAAATCTTGCTGCTGTTGTACTTGTTGCTGCTGATATTGTTGTTGTTGTTGCTCAAAAGCCCTGATCATGTCATGCTGTTCTCTAGGAGCTGCCATTGCAATTGCCAATTGCTGAGCCTCCAAAAGCTGCTGTTGCTGATGATGAGGATGAAGATGATGATGTTGCTGGCGCTGATGCTGCCGTTGTTGTGGTTCACGAATAATCAACGGACCGCCATGAACCGGCACGGTCGGTATTCCCATCATCGGTATCATTCCATGCTGATGAAGCACACTTGACGAAGAAGAAGGCCCCATATACGGCTGTGGCATAAAATGCCCGGCCTGATGAATCATCGGAATCATTGCCTGAGGGCCAATGTACGTGGCGAGGTCTCTTCTGGCATTCTGAAGATCGCTCTGAATCTGCTTCAGTTGGTGTTGAAGAATCGATATCAATCCAACGCAACCATATACAGGATCTCGGAGACGCTCTTCGGCTTCATAGGCCAAAGAGTTCACCGCGTCTTCTCGTTGCGTCACGTTGAGTTCGTTTAAGAGCTTGGACACGTTGCTGGCTCCGAAAACCTTGTGAACGCTGGCGAATTTCTGAGGCTGGTCCGGCGGGAAATAGGATGCGAATACGCATTCTTGAGTGCATTTCCGCCGCAGAAACTTACAGGCCGCACACGGCGAATTCGACGACGACATCTTTTTTCTCTGCCAAAACAATCGCAATTAGTCTCCAATTAGAACTATAACAACACATCTTTCATGGAATTAAAGAATTAAAGAATGAATATATCAAGTTGTGTGTTATTCTAAAGAAAATGCTGGAACCGAGAATGCTTTGAGATTTGAAATCAAATGCGGTGGATTCAGAGAAGCATTGGAGTTTCAAAAAGCAAAAGATGATATAATAATAATAAACGAATTTTTATTTATTTTCTCAAACAGCGATAAGGAATCATCAAGAAACAGTCCCTTCTGATGGAAGCAAAGTGGACTAAAATGATAATATATATATTAAAAATAAAAGAATAATCTGTTAATGGCGTAACTAACTCTCCATTTTATTTTCTTTTGCGAGTCTCCAAGAACAATCTTTTTCTTCGTATCCAAACAGAAGAGAAAGCAAGCAAAAGAACAGGGAGATGTATATATTACCTTTGTGAAACTCGATTAATGAGAACGATAAGGCTTTGTTCTCAGATCAGTGTCTCGGCGGTTTCAGACGGCTCCATGAAACCGGCGAGGAAAGAGAAAGAAGAGAACGACGTCGTTGAAAGAATTGAAAGGGAAGTAATGGTTTTTGATGTGTTATTATTGTTAAAAAATGGAGGAGATAGAGGGGGAGAGAAGGGATAGAAAGGGCAATTTCAGAGGTGTAGGGTCCTAAGAGAGGGCGGCGATAACTCTGTCGATCCGATAATTCAGTTTCAGGATCCCAACAGAAAAACTGAATGGGAAATACGCATATCTTTTCTTCTCCTCTTTATGTGTACTATTCCAAAACATATAGACAAACCGTTAAGATCTGCCCGCCCAAAACCAACCCATACCCAACTTCAGTTACTTCATTCGGTTTTTAGTTTCTAATTTTTTGGTCCGACCGGAAAAATCAACCCAGGCCCAACTCAAATCAGCACACTGTCTTACTCCATCTGCCGACTCCCGAGACCACGCCGCCATCCTCCTCCCAAACCGCCCCACCCAAGCTGACCAGGTGTTCCCTCCATGAAGACCCGGACCACCTTGGCCCATTCTCAGAAAACCCCAACCCTCTCCCGGTGTTGTGAAGATGAGTGTGGATTTTGAGGAGTCGGTTGTGTTTAGATGTGGTGAGTTAGGGGAGAATCCGAACCGAATTGTACGGTTAGGTTTTGTAGCCATAAATGTTTCGATTAAAAATGAAAATTTTGGTTTTGAGTTAATTGGAGTGGAAGCAGAAGCAGGATCCCTCTTGATTCTGAGAGAGAATTAAATGCGTCACTGACTCTCCTCTTTGTCCCTGTACTGTCTTGGTTGGTATAACCCCTAAATTACCCTTTCCGTAGAATCTTAAGTTGCTCATTTCTTCATGTGTTCCATTTTGTTTTCTTTTTGCCTTGTTTGCAACATGCACGTTTAATACAAGCTTGGTTTCAATTAATCAGTGATAAATATGAGAATCTAAGCAGCAAAGATGTAGTTTTAGACTTCAGAAATGTCATATTTCAATGGAACAATATTGTTTGTTAAATGATTAATTAAGATATTACTGTGTTACCCATGTATATATATGTTTCAAGTCAATGTTATTTTTCTTTTCATGTTGATAAATTTTACTTCTTCAATTAAAATGGGAATTCTACCTTGAGAACACCACATATTGATCTTTACCCATCTCATTGTGATTGAATCGACTCTACCAATCCTATCCTTATCTTGAAGAAACAATTTTATAAACTTAAAACTTTTAAATATTTAATTGTATTTTTGTCACTAATCAGGATCACAATTAAAAAGGAACTATGAGCTGTGTAGATTTTAATTAATCAAAGATTTTACTTCCACTTCAACATTATTAAAAATTTCAAATTTAAAAAATAATAAAAATTATTGAGAATATTTAAAGTCGCGTTTGTCTTATACAAATTGTGGCTACTTACAAAAGCATCAATTAAGGAGAAATGAATCGAGTTCAAACCAAAAAGAAAAAGAAAGGAGAAAGGAGTCAAATTTAGACGGATAAAAAGTTTATATGACATTTACTTAAATGACCAAAAAATGATATAACTAAGAATTAGCATCTTCTAATAATAGTGTCATTGAAATAAGCATGGGCAGCCGGATCATATAGTGACGTTCTGAACGGCAGTTGTCCCGGCGACACGACCAGAGCATCTGGTAATTACGCTTCCTCACGTCACGTCATTTTCTATGATGAAGCAAATACAATTCAGTGAAGTAGAGTTAGAAGTTGCTTATTACTAGGGTGGACAATGCTATATATGTTGCAGTATTAGCAAGGTCCGTACAGATAGACAGACGGACATAGTGGTATTTTTGTGCCGTTCAATTCAAATGCAAGTAGTGACTGAATCTTAAATCCCTTCATGAATTGATGGGTTATAGATTACTCAATCGTTTGCACCAAACCTCCAATTAAATTGAGAACAAGAAGGAAATTACATCTCGTTTGGCTTGATAGATTTGGAATGTGATATTTTACTAAATATGCACATTTGGTGAAATCCATTGCTTGATTCGTCAAAATCAATGCCAAATATGCCCATTTAGCGAAATCCTACATATCCTAAATGTCTCATTTTCATGAGATTTGAAATACTACATCTTAGGTGGTATTTCAAGAATGGCTTTTTTTTTGGTTAATTATTTATAATATTTGAACCTAAAACCTGACCTATAAGTCATTGTTTGCTTATTAGTTAAACTATCCTTTATGAATATAATGGCTCGTTTTCTAAAAATGTGATATTTCAGGGATAATTTTTTTTCCATTATTAATCTTACTCATTTTGCAACAATCCAAGTTTACCCTTAATCCAATACATCATAGTTAACGTTATTTTATCACTAAAATAAAGTGGGCTTATATATATATATATATATATATAATGATGTGTAAACAACCATATTAAAAAGAGGAAAAAAAACTTCAAAAAAGTTATTCTAGACTAAACTCGATGACAAGAATAATTGGTTTGACTAAATAACTACAAATGAAATGTTAAAGTGTATATAGGTATAAATTGGTCATTTTATCAAATAAACCAATAGAATATGTGAATTTCTTATTTGTTAACGAAAAAGTTCATGTAGTATTTGAATGTGATATTGTTAAAAATACCTCTAATTTAACAATATATTTATGAAATGTCTATATTTACGAAATGAATACTACATTTCAAAATTTCATAAACCAAACGGGCTTAGAGTTTTTTTTTTACTAAAAAAAGGAGAAAAGATGACTATTCATAACTAACTCTTATTCAGTATAACGATGTTTTTTTTCTGATAAAAAACGTATCAAGTCTCACCACCGTAAACATTGAAGGAACAAAAACTAAATTCACCACGCAACAAATTTCTTAAAAAAACATGAAAGGGAATTTAAACAATATTATGCTTATTTGGATAGAAAAAGCGACTCCTTGACCCCCTAATTCATCATTGATTGTGGTGCTATTACTGGGCCATAAGAGTAGGAATACAACGGGGAGCATCCAAATTGTTTTTACAAACATGTTAGAAAATCCCTTTGGACTCCTTTGAAATTCGAACTCACAGCTACATGCGGTGAACGTATACCATGCACTTATTTAGCGGGAAAAAATGATTTTGGAAGAATAAACAGAATTAATAAAAGTATCTCCAACCATACACTTATTTAGTATAAAAAGATGATTTTGGCGTTGGCATGCACCGTAACAATATTATCTCTATTTTTTTATTTTTTTTGTTTTAAATAATGTGGTTCTCGATTAATCTTTTGTATATTTAATCACATATAAATACAAATACTAAACATTCTTTTGTACTCAGTTAAAAAAAATGTTTTATATTTATTTATTATTATAAAATTTTAATTAGGTTTTAATTAAGAAATAAAGTATATTTAATAAAATTTTATTCAATTTTAAATTATTATAAAATATATTTTAATTAAATTTTTTGTATTTAATCTTACTAAATAACAAAATGTATTTTGTTGAATGAATTAGTGAAAAGAATTAAATTTAGATATATTTTGTGAAATAATTAAAAAATAATTAAAAAATATACAATTTTTTTAAAGAGTTAAAAATAAAGGTAATAGTTAGAGACAATTTTATTATAAATATTATATTTTATTATAAAAACGACTTTAAAATAAGAAGGCAAAGTGGGCTAAATGTCACGACCCGTGAGTCGTGACTATACAGGATATGCGAGATACTTGCTGGTGGATGAAAACTTCGGGTAGCAGGGCAGCGAAAGATGTGAGTACGTGTTGCAAGTGTTGCGTCTATCTTAAGTTAGGTATGTCGACCCAATTAAGTTTGAGGAGCTTGTCGCTAGTTTAAGACTTTACTATGAAGGATGACGTACCATCCTGGGCACCACACTAGTCAGAAGTTCTCCTCGCTCCCCTGATGAGCCTAAGGAAGGGTGAAACTAGTGAGCATCAAGAATGATCATGGCTTAACCTTGGGAGTGCGGGAGTCCCGGGGTAGTCCCTGCGTCAAGACTCTGACCCTGTGATAGAGTGGTATCAGAGCCATTCGTGCACACTACATTGCCAATTATGATTCCGGACGGACACGCGGAAGAGTTCTCGTCACGCTCGCACCCTAAGCGCGTGGGTGGTCGCAACCGGGTCCTCAACACTTCGAGGACGCCTCGGAAGAAATCTGCAGTGAACTTCACCAAGCGCTCACACCCACACAAGGCAGGTCCGACACACTCACGAACGAGCTCAAGCAACCCTCGCAGCCTTTCGCCACCTGGGGGTATTCGCAAATGGGTCTCCCTTTTGGAGACGAGGAAGATGAGTATGCAGGGTTGTTGAGCACGAATCTGGGCTAATCTTTGAAAGTCAAGAGTTTCCCACATGCACGAGGACGTGCATGAATTGAGTAGGAGAGAATGTCACGACCCGTTAGTCGTGACCACGCAGGATGCGTGAGATGCTTGCTGGTAGATGAAAACCTCGGGTAGCAGGGGCAACGGAAGGTGTGAGTACGTGTTGCAGGTGTTGCGTCTATCTTGAGTTAGTCATGCCGAGCCAATTAAGTTTGAGTAGCTTATCGCTAGTCTAGGACTTGACTATGAAAGATAACGTATCATCCTAGACACCACACTGGTCAGACGCTGTCCTCGCTCTCCTGATGAGTCCAAGGGAAGACGAAACCAGTGAGTATTGAGAATGATTATGGCTTAATTTTGGGAGTGCGGGAGTCCCGGAATTTTCGCACGGAATAATTCATACGTCAAGACTTTTACCCCATAATACTAGTGAGTATCGAGAATAATTAAGGCTTAATCTCGAAAGTACAGAAATCTTAAAATACTGCACGGAGTAATTCCTACGCCAAGACTCTTATCTCATGACATAAAGGTGTGGTTCAGTTCACCGAGTGAGGGGGTTAGAGTCCAGTCAGTGTGCTGATGACAAGATTCAGCTAGCTAGGCTGGTGCTTGCGTCCACATGATTTCATTCCATTTATTACCTTTATGCGTCCCTTTCTCGCATGACAAGATTCAGACTTTATAATGCATACGTGTACGTCCTTCGTTTTCTTATGCTTTTTTTCTTTTTTATTTACGACTAGTATTTAAATGTTTCTTCACCTTTTCTATTTTTGTCTTCACCTGTCTATGTATTTCTGTAATCTTCTTTTGTCTTTAGAACCTTTTCCGCTCCCTTCAATCTGCCCCTTTTCTATATTACGGCTTGTTTGGCGAGCTCCCATAATTTTGACTTGGTGTCAAAAGTAGGGATGCATATAATTCGGTTCAATTTTATAGGTAAATTATCAATCAAACTAAAAGGTTTGGCTTTATTTTTTGGTCTTTTACAGTTAATTTATTGATTTTTTGGTTCGGTCGGTTTGATTAGTTATCAGTTTGATCAATTTAGTCAGTTTAAAATATAAATAAAAGTTACACTTATAAATAACATCTCACCTTAAAATCTTAATACAATAAATTATTTTCCAAATAAATTAAAATAAAAAATAGGTTACTACTGGAATGGGTATTAAATATTGTGGCATTTATATAAGTTCGGCTCTGTTTTCAAAAGACTAAAACCACTAATCGAACCAAACATGTCAGTTTTCACATTTCAACATCTATAATGATCTATTTTCCTTCGATTTTGTCTTCAGTTCGATTCAGTTTGATTTTTGTACATCCATAATCAAAAGTTGTTTATATAGACATACATCTATTTAATTATTAAAATGTTTTTTTAACAATAAAATTATAAGACCCTAATTTGCAATAAATATGTCTAAAGTGGACAATATTTCAAATAAGAGTTTAACGTTTGTCAAGAAACATAATTTTTATTATTTTTATTTTTTTTATATCAAGAGACATAATTCATAATAATTGATATAATTCACAACATTAACATTAACATATTTTAAAAAAATCTTTTAAAATTTTAAAACACTGAAAATTTTTGATTGATAATTACCGAAAGCATTTGTGGATGATTTCGAATGCCAAGCAGCATTTGATTGATAAACTCCGTTGGTAAACTCATTAACGACAATCTTAACAGATTTGTTTTTAGTTTTTGGTTTATTTTCCATTGCTTTTTTGACTTGGGATGATTCAGTAGGAAGCAATCAGGTGCATGGATTTGACATGGCACGCCATTTTGCCAATCCACCTTTTTTCCATTCTAATAATATGTCACATTGACATGAATATTCTGGTGCTGTCGTCTGATTGCTTCCCATGACTATTTTTCTGCATACAGTTTCTTTCTATGATTCTATTAGATTATTCTAGCCGACTCCTCCAGTTCTATTTTTAAAATATAATGTTTTATTTTATATTTATTTTAAATTTTAAATTTAACTATATTTTATTATAATTTTTATTTATTTTTTAATATTGTATTAATAAAATAATTAATAAATTTAATATGTTTACAGTTATTCTTTAAATTTAAAAAATTACTCTTTAATACTATTCATTTATTTTATTAATAAAATATTTACTACTTAATATTTTTTCTTTCTAATACATAAATCTTTAAAAAAAATAATACAAATAAAAATTAAATAATATATTTTAACTCTTTAAAATATAAACACTGTTGGTGATGCTATGAAAGCTACGGTTTATTTAATTGATTAATCAGTTTCCTTGATTACTCTAATCTCATGTTACTAGCTAATAAATTACTAAACTTCAAAGTATTAAATTAATTTATTCTGCCAAGTATTCTATGGCAGGTGTGAAAATCGTTTGCCATCCGGTAGGCGGTTGTGGAAAACCTACACAACGGACAATTCAGTGTATATCATTATACATATTTGTAACGAAAACAAAGTAATCAAAATATGTATACAGTAGATAAAAATACAGAAAATATATGAAATTAAATAATAAAAATATATAATTTTTTGTTAGTTGTTGTTAATGATATTTGAACTCAAAATTTAGTACATAAATTTTTGTTTGCTTAATTATCAGTTAGACAACCCCTTATATTGCATACAAGCTGATGATAAATATATTATTTACATGCTATAATAATATCAGTATATATGATATATATATGCTCGTTCATTAAAAATTTCCTTGTATTGCATACAAGCTGATGATTAGGGCAAAATCGAACTCACGACTGTTAGGCACTAGAATTGTGTCCCGCCCATTGGTATCAGCCAACAACGTTGACGGTGAATAATTGTCAATCCCAAGATAATTGTGCACACACCTACGTTAATCATATACAAGATGAAAGACTTTAATAGCAGCAAAATTCTCTTCAAAAAAAATAGCAGCAAAATTTAAATTGTAAACTCATTTCCGTTTACATGCTATTGCATCGTGATCATCATTAGTTTTAAAATGATGTCATAAACGGTTTGTATGATGGAGTTGATTACCAAAAATTTCTAATAACTCAAGTAGGGGTGGTCACGGTTCACAAACCGGTGGTTCTGGTTTAAGAAAAGCTTGAACTTGAACCATATCGTGGCTCTCCAGTTTGGGAATGTTCTGGTCTAGTTCGGCCCAAATTTTTTTAATCAATTTTTATCTCGTTCTTGCGTTCTTTTTTCCGCTTTGATAAATATATTATTTTCTAAATATTAATTACATTTCTTTTTAATATGGAGATAATTTCTCACCAAAACTTGCCATTCTTTAAAGAAAAATATTTCACAAAATATAACTCTAAAAATA
>CAODLS011102658.1:0-19087 GCA_948243855.1 Flueggea neowawraea | reverse complement strand
TTCACAAACACTCACCAACAAAGTATAAGCTAGTGATACAAGCAAATGAAGAATGAAATAGAAGAACAAATACACTTGTATCAATAAATGAGAAATTCAATGCTTTGATGCTTGGTAGTTGTAAGAATTCAATGTCCAGATGTTGTGTCTTCTTTTTTGACCTTCCAAACATGTATTTATACCATTCTCATAGCTTTTGTACCGTTGTGATACATATTATAGCCATTGTGGGGCAGTTTGGGTTCATTTAATGCACTGTCAGAGTATCAAGACGTACGTTGACCCTTACAAAACGCACGTTGTAAATTGCACCTTCAGATGACGTACGTTGTAAACTTACTTAACGTACGTTGATCATATGCACACTCCCCGATGACGTACGTTGGAATAACAAAATGTACGTTGTTAAGATCAAATTTCAATCCAGTAGCCTCTGATTTTTTATCCGGAGCTCTCACCGTACGTTGACTTAACCTAACGTATGTTGTCATCAATTATGACGTACGTTACACTGAGTATAACGTACGTTGCAATTCTTCAATTTACCGTTGTACTTGAATTTTGTCTCGATCCACGTGGAGGACAAACATTCATTCTCTGATTTTCAAATCTTCTTTTTGTCTTCCATTCATTACGTACGTTGTACGTTTGGTAAAATGTACGTTGATCATTTGTGCATCAGCCTTCAAATTTCCCGTGTGAATGTAGCGTACGTTGATGGTGTCGAGACGTGCACTGAAGTAACCCAAGACGTACGTGGATCTTTTTAAGACGTACGTTGATCATCCAGATGACGTACATTGCTTTAATATAATGTATGTTGTTTTTGCCCTGAACCATCCAGTAGCTTCTGTTTGATTTTTCATCAATTATAACGTGTGTCGCATGTATCCAAATGTACGTTATGATCAACACAGTTCATTTTCAATTTTGTTCATCATCAAAACACAAAGGGATCTAATGGTTGACCACCTTTGGTCCAACAATCTCCCACTTTTGATGATGACAAAACACTTAAGCTCCCCCTGAATAAATGCACCAAAAATTCGAGAAATTGGATCAAAATTTTTGACTTTGTTCATTTGGTTAGTCAATAAAAATAAAACCAATTTTAAGCAACGATTTGACTAACTCCCCCTAAATTTGTGCATTCATTATTTAAAACCATTATTATTTTAGTCTAGTTTCAATTTGTACAAGTCATCACCCTTTTTGTCATCATTCAAAGAGGAAAATAAAGAGCATACAAAATGTATAAAATAGAAAATTTGCAAGAAACAAGAAAAAATCAACAAGAACATCAATATCATAACCAAAATATATAAAGATCATCAAGAGTACACATAATGGACAAAATACAGAAATACAATGACAAATCATCAAAGTACAGAATATGCAAAATTGATGAAATAATTTCAGAGAATTATGGGATATATGGTGATTTTTTGGATCATAGAGACTGACTTGTAATTTTACGAGTCAATGATAAATTCGTGATTTCTAGGAGTTCGGGGTAGAATTTGAGGATTCTGACTTATGAATTGTGAGTCAGTAATCTTAAGGTACTTCGGGAACAGTTTCATAAATTGTCGAATCTTGGGGACCAAAATGCAATTTTACATCAGTCGGGGACCAAACTGTAATTTTATGTAGCTTTTGAATTTTGGGTCGAGAGTGACATATTCACTTTCAGATTATAAGTTTGGGCTTTTTTGATGGGGTCTACATTTGCATATGCATGTACACGAGTTACGGTGCAGCCACAGTACCAGAGTCTCATTGCTATTATTTCTGATTCGTTATTGTTTCTGTTATTGTTTCAGCTATCTGCCATGTTTGTTAGCGGGACCAACCACCTAACAGCGGTACTGACATTTAGAGCTTGAACATCCAAGTGAGTGGATGCAGCTTCAGACACATAGGTTGTGTCTCAAAACTGTATATTATTTTTGATGTGCTTGATGTATATCTGTAACTAGACTAATCTAAGGATTGACTAATTAAATAATTGGTTTATGTGAATAAAATATTCACTGTTTTGTTTTTGGAAGGATTCATATATATATATATATTACATTGTTTTTTTATGCTGAGTGCATGTTATTGTTTTTTATAATTGTTTTGATTGTAGGACACCTTTGCTACGGGGTTCGTAGCCTTTGGTATACCAATGTATTGTTACTAGCTCAGCTATCGGGGCTGACGATAGCCATGTGCCCTGGCCGGCGCATGATTTGTTATTGGACCAGTGACATAGTCCACGGTCGTTATTGAGGTGGTTGTTGACATAGTTCACACCACGATTGATTATCGGTCCCATGATAAATTGTATATATTGTTTTGACTTAGATACTAGTATATCGTTTTGCTAATATGCATGTGTTTGCTTTGGGTGTAAACATTTTTGAAACATTTTCCGAACTGTACTATGTATGTAGAGTGTATACTTATATGTATACCCTTCATATACCTGCATATGGTAGTTTTATAACTATTTTCAAACCAGTCTTGTGAGGCACGTATGAGGCAATCTGGAGTGTTGTCCCTCACTGTGTTTAACCCCTTTATTTTCTATGTTTCCTTAATTCCATTTTATAGGTTGACTCGACTCGACAACCTGTTGGCATTCTGCATCCAGTGAGGCTCCGATATACTTTTGGTTAGTAGTGCCTTCTTGATCGAGCTACGTCTTCGTTATAGAGCTCCCCACCGAGACACTGTTGGGTTGTGGTGTCCGCTGCTTTTGGATTTATTTTGGGGGTACTTATATCGATTATGTATATATTTTTGTCACTTGACATATTTACTATTTTATATATATATGATTTTCTTATAAACGATTTTATTAAAAATGTAAAATGAATGGTTAGTATAGTTTCTATATCATTAAGGCTTGTGCGAGCTGGACTGGGTTTCCACAGACCATCCGACTCGTACGCCGGTCACGGTCCCGGTTATGGGTCGTGACAAAGGTGGTATCAGAGATTAGGTTTCGTAAGTCTTGAGTATATGTGTACTCTGATACCAAATATGGTGTTCGAGCGTTAGGTTTTCATATTGCCTGGGGTCAATATGGAGCATATGTATTTTTGATCGAGTCTATCTGAATTGCATCTGTGTCTTCTTTGACGTAGTTTTGGTATTATGGCGATTGCATGCATATTGACCCTTGCATATGGTTATTTCTTTGTAGATATGGATAGAGGTCGTGGTCAAGGTCACGGTAGGGGCTGTGGGAGGCCTAGACATGTGCCAGTAGATGTTGCTACTCAGTCAGTTGCCGATCATTATGAAGCGGCTAGTGTGCCAAAGGTTGTTGCACTAGCACCACAACCATCACCCGCAGGTCTAATGGACGCCTTTGAGCAGTTCAATCAGGTTTTGGTTCATGTGGAGGCACTATTGGCTCCTCCACCCCCACCAGAGGTAGTTGCGCCTGCATCTGTCGTAGTAGCACAGTCTGACACTGAGGCACGCCTCGCCAGATTTATGAAGCTTTCTCTACCGAGATTTTTTGACAAATTGGGAGAGGATCCCCAAGATTTAACATTCACTGTTGAGCAGTGTTTTAAGGTAATGGATATCACAGATGATGTTGCGAGAGTCAGACTGGCATCCTTTATGTTGGATGGCCAAGCCGCCAGATGGTGGCAGGAGCAGAGGACTCACATGGTATATTCTTGGGAGGAGCTCAAATTGGAGCTCACTTTGTCTGTTCTACCTCTAAGTGAGAAAGATAAGAGGGTGGATCAGTTCAACGAGTTCCACCAGGAACCAAACATAACTATGACCGATTATGAGGACAGATTTTAGAAGCTGAGTAGGTATGCTCCAACTGAGGCTCGAAGTGATGAGGCATTGGCTAGGAAGTTTCTGAACGGGTTGTTGCTAAAGATTAGAAGGGTAGTAGCAACCCAGAGGTTGTCGACTGTCTCGCAGATTTTTTAGGCTGTGAGGAGTATGGAATATCAAGACGAGAGACAACCGAATAAGCCCAAGTGGGCAAAGACTGAGAGTACTTCTGGTGGTCAGCAGGGTCATAGTCAGAGTGGTCAGTTTGAGCATAGACGTAGATATTCTTTTGGAATTCAAAAGTAGGGTTAGGATTCCCATGGCAGCAGTGTGGTACAATCAGTTGGGCGTACCGGAAGACAGAGCACGAGCTTTTACGCACCTTGTGAGACATGTGGAAAGAGACATCCTAGTATTTGCCACAAGGCTGCAAGTCTCTGTTATCACTGTAGGCATTCTGGGCACAAGGTTGTTGAGTGCCCTCTGAAACGGGGATCAATTTTGCAGTTAGTGCAGTCGGTAGCAGGAGGATCAGGCGCTGCCAGTACTGGAGGCGAAGGCAGAGGCGTCGCAGGTTCAGGAGCCCGTAGCCAGGTTGGGCAGGGCAGTGGTCATGGTCAGGGTGGACCGACTAGTTCTGCTACCGGTGGGCAGACCAGAGTTTATCATTTGACTCGCCAGGAGGTGCGGACCTCCAATACTGCAGTTACTGGTACGCTTTTCATTTCCAATATTCCGGCTTATGTATTATTTGATAATGTTGCATCGCATTTGTTCATCACGTCGTATTTTATCGAGCGATTGAGATTAGTGCTACGTCAATTAGACAAATTGCTAGAGGTTTCATCACCTCTGGGCAGCAAATTAGTGACTGATTTCAGAATTTAAGATTGCATGATCTCGTTTAAGGAGCATCAATTGGCAGCTGATCTCATCCTATTGGATGTGGATGAGTTAGATGTGATCCTTGACATGGATTGGCTTTCAGAGTGGCATGCTACTCTGGATTTCTTTGCCAAGAGGGTATGCTTTCGACCGCCTAGACAGACTGAGTTATGCTATCAAGGTGAGCGAGACAGTGTTGTTCGGGTTATTTATCGGTTGTTAGAGCAGAGCGAATGATTCGCCGAGGTTGTGAGGTGTATCTCACTTTTATATTGACT
Source organism: Flueggea neowawraea (assembly GCA_948243855.1). Lineage (NCBI taxonomy): Eukaryota > Viridiplantae > Streptophyta > Magnoliopsida > Malpighiales > Phyllanthaceae > Flueggea > Flueggea neowawraea. The sequence continues at coordinate 14,132 of CAODLS011102658.1, read as the reverse complement.
GAGTCCGCAGAACCATAGTTGAGAGTGGAAAATGTACCGATAGCTCGGGAGTTTACCGATGTATTTCCTGAAGAGTTACCGAGACTTTCGCCTGAGCACAAGATTGAGTTCGCGATAGAGATACAGTTTGGTACCAATCCGATATCGATTCCACCGTATCGGATGTCACCAGCAGAATTGAAGGACCTAAAGGCTCAGTTGAGAGAATTACTGGACAAGGGATTCGTTAGACCGAACGTCTCACCTTGGGGTGCTCTAGTACTGTTTGTTAAAAAGAAGGACGGTAGTCTTCGCATGTGTATTGACTATCGCCAGCTGAACAAAGTGACTGTTAAGAACATATATCTGCTTCCGAGGATAGATGATTTGCTTGATCAGTTGTAGGGTGCGCAATGGTTCTCTAAGATCGACTTGAGGTCGGGATATTACCAGTTGCGGGTTAGAGGAGAGGATATTCCTAAGACAACTTTTCGAACTAGGTATGGACATTATGAATTCCTAGTGATGTCGTTCGATTTGACTAACGTGCCAGTGACATTTATGGATCTAATGAACAGGGTGTTCAGACCATACTTGGATCGGTTTGTTATTGTCTTTATTGACGATATATTGGTGTACTCGAATAGTAGGGAAGAGCTCGAGAACCACTTGAGGTTAGTCTTGCAGACTTTGTGAGAGCATCAACTGTATGCGAAGTTCTCGAAATGTGAGTTTTGGCTTAATCAGGTGGTATTCTTGGGACACGTGGTGTCTAAAGAGGGGATTATGGTAGATCTGAAGAAGGTAGAGGCAGTATTCCATTGGGAGAGGCCTAAGACCTCTACCGAGATACGAAGTTTCCTTGGCTTGGCCGAGTACTATAGGATATTTATCCAGGATTTTTCTAGGATCGCATCTCTTATGACTCGGTTGAAGCAAAAATGAGTTAAATTTGTTTGGTCTGATAGATGTGAAGATAGCTTTCAAAAGCTAAAGAGGTGTTTGATGAGTGCTCCAGTATTAGTGTTGCCATCAGACTCTGGGGGATTCGCAGTATATTGTGATGCCTCGAGAGTAGGATTGGGCTGTGTGTTGATTCAACATGTCAATGTGATTGCCTACGCCTTAAGACAGCTTAAGAGGCATGAGAAAAATTACCCGACACATTACTTAGAATTGACAGCAGTTGTGTTTGCATTCAAGATATGAAGGCATTACTTGTACAAGGAGACTTTTGAGATCTTCACAGATCATAAGAGTCTGAAGTACATTTTTGGGCAACGAGATCTGAACTTGAAGCAGAGACGTTGGTTGGAGTTGCTAAAGGATTATGATTATACTATATCATATCATCCTAGTAAGGCTAACATCGTAACCGATGCTTTTAGTAGAAAGTCGATGGGGAGTTTGGCTCACATCGCGGTTGAGAGACGACCTACAGTGTTGGAGCTGCAGGGATTGGTGGAGGATGGAGTTAAGTTGCAATTTGATGACTCTGGGGCTTTGCTAGGACATGTTGAGGCGATGCCCGTATTATTAGATCGGATTCGAGAGTGTCAGAAGGAGGATCTTGAGATGCAAAATTTGATTAGAAAAGTGAGATCATCTGTTGTACCGGAGTTCAGTGTTGATGATTCGGGAGCTCTTTGGTTTGGACTGAGATTGTGCGTACCATCGTATGGTGGGCTACACGAGACAATTATGACCGAGGGTCACAACTCCACATATTCTGTACACCCGGAATATATCAAGATCTTCGAGATCTTCGAGAATCATATTGGTGACCGGGGATGAAGAAGGACATAGCTGAATTTATTAGTCGGTGTTTGACATGTCAGCAGGTTAAGTTCGAACACTAGCATCCTTCTATATTGATGCAGCAATTACCTCTTTCAGAGTGGAAGTGGAATCGCATCACGATGAATTTTATTGTTGGGGTGCCAAGGACACCTTCAGGATATGACTCGATTTGGGTGATTGTGGACCAATTGACGAAATCGACACATTTTTTGCCTGTTAAGAAGACATATGGATCGGCACGATTGGCAAAACTATACGTCGATCAGATTGTATGTTTACACGGTGTGCCAGTCTCTATAGTGTCTGACAGAGGACCACTGTTTACTTTGCAGTTTTGGCATAAACTGCAGGAGGAGTTGGGTACTCGACTGGACTTCAGTACGACATTCCATCCGCAAATCGATGGTCAGTCCAAGCGTACCATTCAAACATTGAAGGATATGTTGAGAGTGTGCGTTGTGGATTTTGGTGGGAGTTGGGATTCTCACTTGCCATTGGTTGAGTTTGCGTACAACAATTCGTACCATTCGAGTATCGAGATGACGTCTTATGAGGCTTTGTATGAGAGAAGGTGTAGATCTCCGTTGTATTGGGCCGAGGTATGATAGAGAGAGTCGTTGGGTCCAGATTTAATTTTGAAAATGACTGAGAAAGTCAGGTTGATCCAGCAGAGGATCCAGACTGCTCACAGTCGTCAGAAGAGTTGCACTAACCCGAAGCATAAATATTTATAGTTTGACATAGGGGACCATGTATTCCTCAAGGTGTCACCAATGAAGGGTGTCATGAGATTTGGAAAGAAGGGCAAGTTGAGCCCGAGGTACATTGGTCCATTTGAGATTATCGGTCGAGTTGGAGTCGTGGCATATGAGTTGGCGTTACCGTCTCAGTTCATCCAGTGTTCCACATATCACTTTTGGGGAAGTATATAACTGATCCATCTCACGTTCTGGCACCTCAGTCTGTGGAGGCCCGATCCGACTTATTTTACGATGAGGAACCCGTGAGGATTGTCGATCGGCAAGTTAAGAGGTTGCGGAATAATGAGATTACTTCGGTGAAAGTCATATGGAGATATCATTCCGTTGAGGAGGTCACTTGGGAGGCCGATGAGGAGATGCGGCACATAAATCCGCACCTGTTCGACACAGCTGATCCGTAGGTTAGTATATATATTTGTATTTTTACATTCTTTGAATTTCATATGCATTTCTGCATAAGCATGTTGCATACTGATTCGTAGACCAAGTGTTGAGTATACACCATCTATGTTTGGAGCTGTTAGTCCAAATTTTGATCTGATGATTTTGGGAATCTAGAGTGATCTCATATTCAATTTAGTTGTTTCAAAATTCGAGGACGAATTTCATTTGATGGGGAAGTATGTAAAATTTTTCCCATTTTGATTAAGATTCCTGTAGGTTTTCGCTGTAATCCGATGTGATCTTGAAGGTAATCGAATGTCATTATCGAGGATTAGGTGTTATCGAACTTCGAGGGAAGTTCGATGCATGTGGGGAAACATGTAATGTCAAGTATGTGATGGGAGAGTGAACAACGTATGTTACACGTTGTGCAAGACGTATGTTATTTGGAAAAGCAGCATAACGTACGTTACATAGGTAAGACGTACGTTATTTGGGATGAGGATGATCAACGTACGTTGTCTGACTATGACATACGTTGAGGTGTGTTTATTCGAAACCCGTAGCTACTGGAAGCATCACTACGTACGTTAGAGGGTCACGACGTGCGTCGTGCATCACCATAATGTACGTTGTCACTACACATGACGTATGTTGCTTGTGGTCAGCAGTGCTTAAAACGAGCTGAAACACGCCATTCCGTCATTTTTCTCTCAATTTCTCACTCAAAACTCTCTCAACTCATCCGAATCTCTCCATATTGGTTCCCCATCGTCCCTAGTCCACTTCTCACTCAAAACTCTCTCAACTTGTCCGAATTTCTCACTCAAAACTCTCTCAACTCATCCAAATCCCATCGAACTGTGCTCCTATCCTATCATTCAAATCTTAGACCAAAGGATAAATCGAATATGTCCCAATCCATTTAAGATATGTGACACCTCGAACAAATATAATCTCCATATCATACAGACTCTCATCTTAATTGTCACCTCAAGTATAACCAAATTCATGTTCATGAATATTTCCTTTAAATATTCTCACAATCTGGACGTATCACACTCATACATGAACATATATCACAATCCCGTTAATTATTACTCTGACTCCGAGTAGTTCATCAGATTGAGTCATCTCAAAACTCTTGTCTCTTTTTCCTTACATCCTCATATCTTACACCGTTAGTAAACCGACAAAGCCATGCCTCTCTCTAACTGAGCCTCAAGTACAAATGAAAAGGGAAGTAAGAATAATAAGCAATTTTCTTCCCAGATAATGCAAAGCGATACAAGATTTCAAACATATCTCAGAAGGGTACAATCCTTTCTTTACATCAAGGGAACAAAAACAAAAACAAATCAAGGTCTAATTGACTCTAATGTATGCCAATGCATTAATAAGCTGCATGAACTAAGTAAATACCGATTGTATGCAAGTGAACAAATAAACTCCACAATTAGAGGATCTAGGATCAACAACGTGAACCAACCAACAACAAAAGTCAGAACATTCCAGAAGGGCCAAACAACTTTAGAGCATTAAAAAATATTCTTACTACACCGAATATCCTTTCTCTCATCAATATTAACTGATACAAAAATTGAAAATCTCCAAATCTATACCTTATCAGTATTCAAGCCCTAAATGCTTTACATGAATCTAGGCTTACATTATACACACCAACTCTATCATATTATTTAATATTACCCATACCATATAATATCCTCAAATCACATTATCACCTAGTTTTGTTTCTCAAAATTTTCGGTCAAAAAATTTCAATTCCATTATCATACTAGATCAATCGCACATCCTTTGTTAATTGACAACGATCACCTATCATATAGTCTCCCAAACTATAGTTATGAAAATTCTTACTCGACTCTGATAGCAGCCCATACTGACTTAAGTTGTTCACATTCAAATTCTGAAAAGACAAAGAAATCAAATTCATCACCATAGTCCGCAATGGAATTAGGCATCATATCATAACAATCTTATCATCTCTAAGTATGTCATCCTCGACAAAACTAATCGATCCTCAAGTTTGGCCATAGCCAATAAATTTCCCTTAATAATTAATGATTGTGTTACCAATCGTAATATTCATATACCAACAATATCAATTTAGTCATCTATCAACTCATAATGTATGTACATGGATTAACCCAAAATCTCGTCATCCAAGGGCGTCATAGTCATTAACCAATTCCTCGTATTGGTCATATTTAAGTCACAATAAAATCCTCTTACTATTTGATAATCTCATCGTGACAATTTGTTAACACCAAAAAAGCCTCAATTTCAATTTCTTGACTAATGCACTTTATCTATATATTCCTAACTTTTCCTTATTCCTCGAATGCTTATAAATATTCTTACCCATCATACTGACAAACTAACCTTAATTCTAACCACCCAATATCATGATTCATATGTTAGATTAAAGTTTTATCAATCACAATTACCAGACTTACCATCTATTTTCCTCAAACATATCACGTTCAGATAATTCATTACGTGTGGTCATAAACCAACCCAAAATATTCATATTCTGAAATTATTGCAATCATCATTAAATTTCTTCGAATTTATCGTACTTAGTTTAACATCAAATTCTTTTATTCTCTAATAACATTGTTACATCCCTTACCTTGATATCAGAAATCTCGATCAATCTCATCAATCAACCCCCAAAGAATCATCCACCAAATGTCAGAAATCCAAAGTCTAATCAAATCAAATCCTCCATCAAATCTATGATTCCATAATCAAATTCAGATCATCTCCATCTTACTGAAAAATCAATCTCAATTCATTTTAAATACCATAATCATCAAATTCGTATATATGCCAATAAAGTAAAGTCAAAAAATACTATTTAACTCCCAAATGACCTTATTAAATCCAAAGGTTATCTAAGAAACAAATGTTCCTCAATCCTCAACTAACGACATCTCAATTTCTAGTCGATCACGGGGAACCACCACGCTCCTTATAGCTAGTCAATTATATCATGTACTCTCACAAACAAAATACTTGAATCTCTTAAGTCACCAAATCAACAAAAATTTTAGCAGCCCTTACTGGCGTCTTACAACTTTGATCCATACTTTAATGCAAATATTAGATAGACAATATGCGTATGCATTGTGGATGCAAGAATGCTGCATAACAAAAAAACATAATGCATATACAATGCGGATACCAGAGTGCTAACGATTGCACAGCACCGACGTACATATCAAGAGAGCATATAGAGACAAATCAGATAGACTCGTTCAAAGATACCTAAGCTCCACACCGACCTAGAAAATACGAAACCTAATTCTGATACATCTTTGTCACGACCCGTTTTCGAACCATGAAGGCCGTACGAGGCGAACCGTCTAAGGAAGCCTGACCCATTTTGCACAAGCTTCAGAGATTCATACATTTTACCCAACTTATTTGGATTAAATAGTTATCAAATTATTTATAATGTATAAAGAATTTTATACTGAAATCATATGTATGTATATAATAAGTTATGCAAAACACAAGCATAATATCAGATAAATACGAAAATATAACCGAGAATAAGTGTAAATCCACAAGACAAAATATGACCCAGAGACCTAATAGTAATCCGGTGTAGAGCTCTACTGCAAAGATAAACAGAGTTCGTCCAAAAGAGCACCAACTAGCAAATTGAACGCCTCACTAGGTACAGGGTGTCGAATGGTCGTCAAATGCCAAAGGAGAACCTAATAAATAAGATAAAGAAAAATAGACAAGAAATAGAAAGAAAGTGGTAAGAATCCCTAGTGAGAAAACGACACTCTAGAGTGGCTCTAGCCTCACAAAAATCGTTTTGAAAACATTTCAAAAATATTGCAAATATAAGTGTATGTACATATACATGCTAATACCGAATATTAGTTCTGAAATGCATTTTGAAATCGCTCACAACCAAAGCAAACAACATATATATATATATATATATATATATATCGGAATTAGGTATGAGACCAAAAATAGAGATATAAATGTATAGTAGGTATGGGCTCTGCCACTAATCAGAATCAGAGTACATGTGTCTGGCCAAACACATGGCTACCATAAATCCTAGTAATTGGGGCTTGACTACGCATTGGTATACCAAAGACTACTTTTATCCTACGTAGCATAGGTGCCACATATCAAAGTATATATATATATAACAGACGAACATTCAAAGTCGAAATTATTTTACAGAAAATATTTATGTACCTTATATAAATATAAAATACCAGAAACATACTTATTTGCAGAAATATTAATATACCAAATATAAATATTATCTTTTAGAAACGAAAATTGAGTATTAATAATCACATCAACCGGATTATTAATTAGTCAAACCATTAATTATTCCAATTTCAGAATATTGCCAAACACAACAAAAACATATATAATTTAGAAGACACAGACTATGTGTCTGATATTACCATTTCACTCACCTGGTCGCCGAGCAAATAATCTAAATCTCATATTAGAAACAGATATCACAAAACAAAGTTGAGCATATAACAAACATCGGTGGATTTCGTAATTCAGCACTAAATATTCATTCAAAATGAGTGACAATTTTGCATGTTCTTCCAATATTGGATTTCGTAATTCATCATCATTCTCATCTAATGAAAATCACTCTTATTAAACCATTTTTCTCCAAAACATCGAACTACTTGTTTTGTCGAGATTGGTTGGACTTGGATCTGTTCTCATTCAAACAACGCGGAAGAAAAAGGAAGAAGTTGTTTCTCTCCTAATGATGGAAAAGGATTTAACTCATGTTGAGAATGATGAGGAGGTTGTGCCTGATAGCATTGATTGGTGAGAATTTGTTGCTGTAATGCCAGTCAGACATCAAAAGAATTGGGCTCCCATTTGGCCTTAGCAGTAGTTGCTTGTGTTGAGGTGCTGCAAAAGATTGTCGGGGGTGATTTGGTGCCTCTTTTTCGGTGCAGCAACTTATCGACTGCAACGACTGGAGCGATGGCTATAATGGGGGCTGCAAAAATAAAAGTCTTTTACTACATCACGAAGAACGAGATAGCAAGAGAGGAGGATTATGCTTATGTAGGAGTAGATTTGTTGTGCCAAAAGGCAAAACCCTATTTTTGAATTTATGATTTCGAAAGTGTTCCTTTCAATGATGAAGACGCATGAAGGAGGGTTGTTTTGAAACTACCAGTTGCTGTTATTATTTGGGTTGGATATAACTTTAGAACCTACAATAGTGGAGTGTTTGATAAAAAAAGATTATTTGGTTGAGGGACATGCATTGACTATGGTTGGTTATGGAAAGCAAAGAATTCTCATGTGAATAATTTTGGAAAAAATGGTTATATTCAGATAATAAGATAAGTAAATTTTGGAAAGATTGCATGTTATAACCTGTATCTCATTGTGGAAGGCTGAGAGCTTTGTTTAAAACATGCATTAAACATTTGAAGTGTTTTGATATTGTTGTTCTGAATTTAATTTGACTTCGTGCTTGAAACTCACACATGTTACTCTTCTGTTGCTCTAGATTTTTTTTTATGAATTTTGATTATGATTTCAAGGTGGTGGCCACATATAATAAAATCTTCAAATGCATCTTTATGATTTAAAAGTACTAGTAAAAAAACCATCTTTCTCCAATAGTTGACCCTACTTTGGACATACCGTAACATTAGTTTTCACTAAACTTCTTATTTTCTCTCCCTTACCCAAAATCAATAAAAAAAAAAGATTGAGCGATCCAAAACAGATCGGATCACCAATGGGAGAACAAAAAAGTTTTTATTAGTATGCATTTCATGCATCCTTTTTATTATTATTTTCTTGTCATTTTGTGTGTTTTGTGTTGGCATTTCGTTCCTTTTATGTTGGTTTTTATTTGGTGACCTTAGGTGCTGACTTGGAGTGAAAAAGGGAAGCTTTGGAGCTGTTTCATGCTAAACCAAGTTTGAAGGGCTCATGGCAAGGCCTCGTCCAGATGGCTGACCCTGCAGATGCGCCCAGTTTTGGAAAATCTGACTTGGCACGATTTATTCTGACTTCTAGAAGGATTTGAACGTGACCAGCTGCGGAAAAGGAACCCTAGCTCTTTAGGAAACGTATTTTGTGACTTATAAAGCAATCCTAATTAGGTTTTAACCTAGGTATCACTATAAATATCTAGCAGTTAACTTATCTGAAGATCTTTTGCTTGCTTTTAACATTGTTAGCTTTTTTTATTTCTCTGTTCTTCTTTACATTATGAACAACTAATTTCTTTTCTAGTCAATGTATAATTGAAGTCGATCTTTATTAAATCGTAAGGTTTTGTTCTTTATTGTTTATGCATTTTTTTTATTTCTATGCCTTAATATTTTATTGTTTTGTTGATTGAATTGATGATGCCTACATCGAATTAGTTGATAGAATAATAACCGCCAGTTAGATTCGTAGATCTGTGATTGTGTGTCTAACATAGGTGGCAAGTTTTTGTTGTTGTTGTTGTGATAAATGGCTTCGACTGTCATTAGCGGAATAGAATAATCTTGCTTGAATGAACTGCGGCGTCCCAATTTGTTAGCTTGAGTAAGGTCTTTATAGTTCTTATTGTTACCATTAGATTAAACATTGTCAAGGCGTCTCAGGGGTTGTCTAGTTGGTGAGAGAAGTAGTGACGCCGGACCTACCGAAACAGTAAGTAAAACTTAGTTACTGAGTGTGTCACATGTAACTATAATTTATCCGCATGAACATTCTAATTATCTTTCGTTACATGCGATCGATTTACAAAGTAAGACAAAGATATACCTTGGCTAAGCTTTTCGCATTATTGATTTTGTTCTTTACAATTTCTGTTCATTTGATTTATTAATTGTTCTGTTTTTTTTTTCGTTATAATCAAAACACCCATATTTATTTTTGCTATTAATTTCTGTAATTAGACAAAACTTTACCGATCTTTGTGGATTCGACTATACTTATCACCGTTTACAAATATTAATTATTTGGGATCTATAGTAGAAAATTAATTTAATTGGATTCGACACCCATCAAATTCAATGGTCCAATCTTAAATTCGAGCTATCGCTGAATTTAGATAAATTAACAATCGCTTCAAAAATTCGAGTACAGCTTCAAATACTATCAATAATACAAAAAGGAAAGATTCAATACTAGAAACTAAATACAAGTCATCCTTGAATTTAGATAAATTAACAAATATTTTCCCAAAATACTTAATTTGAGGTCCTCTTCTTCTTCATCGTAGTATACAACCGAAATACCACTATCTTTCACCTTGGGTCTAGCTAAATTATTTTTAAAAGCGTTGTCGTCAGCGTCCCATATGATTTAGAAAGTACTACGACATATAAAGTATACCTGAACACTAATAACTTACATCGATAAAATTTCTTCTCGAAAACACATTGCAATTACATGCGCATAATGATTTTATTCCACATCGATAAAATAATCTACGAAATTCTTAAATCTTCTAGTGAATTTGCTGGCAAATGTTAGAGAGTGCATAGAGGGAAAAAAAAGTCTTTACATGCACATAACAAATCCAAGTAAAATAAATAAAATAATGTGTTCATATTAGAGTGAAATACTATACACATAAATGCAATCCGATTAATTTGTAAACCGTTTAATACCCAAAAAAAAAGATTATGACCTCGGCACCATTAGGCCAGATGCCAAAGGACATTTTTCAACAATTGATGAATTAACAAAAAAAATATTTTTTTGAAAAAAAAAAAAGAGGAGAGATAAAATATTCCTGTTAGGAGATTATTACACATTTAGTCCCAATTTTTTGTAAAACATCACAGATTGTCCTTGGACTTACAGTGAGACATCAAAATGTACCAAATAAGAGGAATAAGCCAACATCAATCAATATATATATAATAGCTAGGGAGTTTTCCCACATTTGTGACAAGTGACTTCTTAACAAATATCATGTAGTGTGTTATTTCTTAATATCTTTAAAGAAAATGGCTATTTCAATATATATATATATATATATATATATATATATAAAGAATGTGAATTTTTCCAAAGGTTCGACGAGTTATGTTTTAACTGATTGACATGCGACAATTTTTTCTAAACATCTTCTCTCTTTTTATTTTTGTAATATAATATAAAAAAAAATCTAAAATCAATAATTACATACAAAAACAAATTAGTATATGTATCAATATATACATTTAATCAATATATATTATTTCATATATATATATATATAATTTAACGCTATGATAAAAAATTTGGTCAGTAAATTTGATATATAAATTTGAAGCTAGCATGTGATTTAGAATGAATTAGCAAAATATCAACGTATTAGATTTTTTGAAAATGGAGAATCAAATATAAAAATTAATGATAATTTGATACTTTCAATCAAATTATGATGATCATAACTAAATCATAGCAAAATGGGAAGGCAGTAGAGCTACTAAATTGTGAAAAAGGAAAAATTGAAAATGAAGAAATGATTTGAGACAAGAAGAATATTGTAGAAATATTACAAGAAACTAAGACAAAAAATCCAAAGGTGTGTGATCGCAGATTTTCTCATTTAAACTTTAATTCCTCTTAAGTTACGAAAGAGATATTTGAAGTTGCATTGTTATGATGATATAAAGATGATATTAGTTATGCATTCACTTGATTAATATAATATATGAATTAAAATTTTTATTTTAATGAATTTATATACTTCTCTAGAAAAAATAAATAATAAAGAATTATGAATAAAATTTATAAAATTAATAAAATTTCATAATAATTATAAATATTTAATAGTTATAGTTTCTCTCATGGTTTGCTAATTGTTGATTTTTCTCATTGAAATAATAATTTTAAAAATATTTTTAAAAAAAATATATTATTTATTAATTTAAATAAAAATATTATAATTTATTATGTGTAGCACGAGTATTGCACTAATTTTGAATAATACTCCTACGTCCGAGAGAAACATACATAAAAGTAGATAACCATTAATGTGACATGTGCCAAGGCTAATAGAGCCAAACAAGACATATAAGACCCAATGCAACGAAAATCCATAAAGATCTACATCCAAAATCAAGTCCACAAAAGAATACCATGTTGTTGAATTATTTGTGATTTCAACAGAAATATCAAATAACAAAGGATGAGGATTATCCTTATGTTTGAAATTCAAAGAAAAATTCTCTCTTATCTCATCTACTTATCACTCTATAATTATTCCATTCAATCTCAGAAAATAAACTACAATCTCAGAAAATAAACTACACTTCTTTTGCTTCCTGCAAACCAAAAAATCTGCCAAATCTCTATGCTAATTTAAGTGTTAGACTACAATCGGAAAGATCAACTAGCAACTTCTAATTTTCATTATTTTGCATTACTCATTTGATTGAAAATTTTACGACCTCAGCTTCATTGTTAGTTCAAGAAAACAACAAAACCAAATACTTTTGTTTCAAACAGGATTCCATATTTTGTACTTTTTATTATGCTAGTGTTTAGATTTCTAGTTTTGTGATTTTTTATTGGTTTAACATTTTTTATTTTGGAAATAAAAATATTTATGAAAATAGAATCTAAAAAATGTATGAAAAAAATATAAAAGAGTTCATTGATAAAAAATAAAATAAAAATTCTGAATATTTTTTTTTATGAAAATAATGTATTTATATACTCAAAATGTTCGAGGAGTTGATTAAATAATGCATTTTACAAGCTAATGAGACATGAGAAAATGGCCTATTAAATTGTATTTAATGTCAAGAATGTAACAGAAACGTTGCATTCTTCATTAAGAAGAGACGTTACATAATATTAACATCTACCCTTGTCACTCTATAAATAGACATGAGGAACACATCTCAAGGTATGTTCTACTCTCTCCACACACTATTACTTCGCCAAAATCTCTACTGACTTGAGCGTCAGAGACTCCCCCGGAGAGCATTCCGACCTCTTCGTGTTCTGTGTTTTCAGGTATCAAGTCGACGTTCATGATTCTCAAGTGTTCTAGTTCTCTTATTATTGTTGTTCATTTTTTGAGGCAACAACAATTGGCACCATCTGTGGGAAAATTTGAACGAAAAGTCTTGTTTGTGAACGTTCGAGAAGAGGTCTACCGAAAAAATCGGTCATTTGTCATAATGCAAATGCCTCCAAACCAAGCAGGACATCCGAGGACATTGCACGGAGAGTTGGTATTGGAGCAAGAGTCTCGGGAATGACCATCTCAACCTTTCCACTTGCTAACTATGAGGCGCCGAGGAGACAAAATGAGCAGAAGCAAAAAGCCTTGAGCGAGATCGCAACCTTGCTTCAGCAGTTACTTTCTCAGGCGTAGCTTCCACTCGCATTGTGTGCTTACACCCGAAATGCTTAGAGAGGAGGAGTACAAGTAAGGTGTGATACTCCACAGCAAAGTCATCGACTCTCTCATGTTCCCAAGCATTGAAATCCTTCACCTCGACAAGAGCACATCAACACCCTGATGCCCAAAGTTCATGCTAACACCCTGATGAAGTGGAACACCCATCCACGATGAATGCACGAGAGATGGCATGTGTGAGAAAGATGATTGAAGAGGTTCTCAAGTAAAAAAAGTTGGTTCCTGTGGAGAACAAGCAACAGAGAGCCAAAGTCTCGTTCACTAATGAGGTCATGGGAAAACCACTTTCTCCAAAATTTAAGATGTATCGACTGTCTATTTTTTCAGAAAAGAAAGACTAGCACAAGCACATCCAGAACTACGAAGCCGTCATAGATGGGAGGACGCCATCATGTGCCGAACATTCTCAATAACGATGAATGACCATGCTCGTTCATAGTTCAATAGACTGAATAAGACTTCACTCTCTTACTTCGACCAGCTGAGGAAAGAGTTCATCAATGCCTTCATCATCAACAACAAGAGGAAAAAAGAAGCTATGAACTTGCTGAGCATTAGGCAGAATGAGAAGAAGATTCTTTGGCAGAACATTGATAGATTCAGAAACGCAACTTTTGAGGTTCATGATTTGCAACCAAGCATTGCAGTTGTCACGACCCATTCCCGGGACCGCGACCGGCGTACGAAATGAACCGTCTATGGGAGCCCGGCTCATCCCGCACAAGCCTCAAAGTACAGAACTTATACCCAAACATCATATTTAAAGAAATATGAATAACAAATAAAAT